>NW_020717135.1:20229-40966 GCF_900518725.1 Notechis scutatus | reverse complement strand
GCAGGATTTAGCCAAGGATGGAATTTATTTTATTTTATTTAGTTTGTCGAGCATGTATGAGAAAACAAGTATAAGTATGAACATAGCATATAAACATATAAGTATAAACAGGTATAAGTATATACATAATAAACGACTACAAATAAATGGGAACAGTAGGACGGGGACGATAGACACGCTGATGCGCTTATGCACGCCCCCTTACAGATCTCTTAGGAATGGAGTGAGGGTCAAAGTTTAAGGTTAAAGTTTTGGGGTTTGAGGATGTAACAACTGAGTCAGGGAGTGAGTTCCAGGCATTGACCACTCTGTTGCTGAAGTTGTATTTTCTGCAATCGAGTTTGGAGTGTCTGTATCTATTGTTTGCCATTGTGTTATTGTGGTTGAAGTTGAAGTTGTCGTTCACAGTTAGGACGTTATAGCAGACAATTTTGTGTACTAAGCTTAGGTCAGATTGTCGGCAGCGTAGTTCTAGGTTGTCCAGGTCCAAAATTTCAAGCCTGGTGACATAAGGTATTCTATTGCGAGCAGAGGAATGGAGGACTCTTCTCGTGAAATACCAAAGGAGGAAGAATACTAAAAACGGGTCAAAAGTCAGATTTTGTATACTGAACGATACAAGAAGCTTGTTCCAGATAAGGTTAGACTGAAAAAAGATTTGGGGTTTTTAAGGCAGAAACATGGACTTTTATAAGGGGGTTTGCATGGATGGCAATTATAGAAGAGCAAGGATGTGTTCTATCACAAAACCAATCCATACATTCTCAACTTACGACTATACACTGAGAATGGCAGTTACAGTCACCAGTCCTGTTGGTCATTTTGCAACCTTCTTTATAGCGGTCATTAACTGAACACCATGTTTGTTAAGTTTGTCTGCTCTGGGGTGGTTTTTAATGGAAACCAGAAGTAAAGAGGTGTGGCGGGTTTTAAATTGTGGACTTTTAACAGTGGGTTTTAATGTTGTACAGTACCCAGAGTTACTGCCCAGGAGTTGGACAGTTCTATAAAATTGCTTAATAAGTAAGTTAATAAATAAATAAAACTTGAGCATGAACACAGTACAGAAATGTGAAGAAAGGCCTGCAAACGTTATTGCAATCTTTAAAAAAAAATTACATTAAATGTAAGGCTAGACATTAAGATCAGAAAACAGGGGGAAAACCCAGAATCAATTGTCCAGTAAATCCTTGTTCATTTAACATCTGGCTTTGAGGCCCCCTGAGTTTCATATTCTTCCTGAAATGTCTCAAATGTGGACCAGAATTTTCTGGTCCATGTTTGAGACATTTCAGGAAGAACATGGTGGACAGGTGGACCAGAACAGAAATTCTGGTCCACCTGTCCTAACTCAAAGTAGCTTGAAAAAAATGAATCAGAATCTGGAAGGCAACTGTTGACTCATCATTCAGAATTAACAGAATAACAGAGCTGGAAGGGACTCTTAGGAACTGAAAAATTTCTTAGGAACTCAAAAATTCCAATTCAGGAATAGAGCTGAATGGGGACCCTGGAGGTCTTCTAGTCCAACCCCCAGCTGAAGCAGAAGACCTTATGCCATTTCAGACAACAGGCTGTCCAAAGTCTTCTTAAAAACCTCCAGTGATGAAGCACCCACAACTTCTAGTGGCAAGTTGTTCCACTGATTAAGGGGGGAAACCAGGGGGAGCTTTGAGTTACAAATTCTTGCTCATACTTGTGGCTACACCTTGCTGAGAGTTCCGAGGTTCTCTCTCACCTTGACTTGCTGGACCGAAGTGGTTCTGATGCCATGGAGATGCCAGGGTGGTTGCCCACCCTTCCTACCAACCAGGAGTGGAAGAAGCTGGGAACAGCTTGGCTCCCATGTCCTTCTCCTTCCCTCCTGCTCACCACCTCCCTCCCTTGCACAACTTTTGAGCTTCTGGCCTGGATGCAATTGTGACACCACCACCGGTGGCTGAGTCATGTGTGCTTCTCACTTGGGCTGATGTCATAGTTACTGGTGGGTGCAAATCCCTTTTGGAGCACTAGCAAATGAATCATAACTACGGTTATAGGTTGGTCATAAGGTGAGGCTTTCGTTTGGACCAATCCAAATGGTGCAAAGCATCTTGTTTTTCTACCTTGGCCACTGTGGACATGTGGACTTCAAAACTCCCAGAGTTCTCCAGCCAGCCATTGCCTTCTGATTCCTTCTCTTCAAGAGCATTGAGTTAGGTGGACCAGGATTTGTGGTCTACATTTGAAACATTTCAGGAAGAACATGGAACTCGGTGGGCATCAAAGCCAACTGTTGGTCACACCCCTTCCTATCTGTTCTCCACTGACCCTTCAAACTCTCTGCCAATTTTAACCACACCCGTTTTGTGATGTCATATCCCAAATGCCCCACCCACAAGGGCATCTGCTAGACACAAAATAGACACACACACACACACCGGTTGAAAAAGCATGCCCCTCCCACCCAAAACTAGGTTTTATTAATTCATTTTCAAATACCTAAAATAATATAAAAGTAGACAACTTATCATTACACAAGAAAATGCGTAAAGCAAACTTTGAAACTGTAATTACAATTACTTCCCAAATTCACCCGATTTTGTAAGCCTTTAAAAAGAAAAATTAATCTTTCAACATTAACCAAGCTTGTTCATGAATCTTTTTCCAAACGGAGAGATCATGTGACTTTTTTTTTAAATTAACCAAACATATAAAGTTCCCAAAAATGGCAAAAATCACCCATCTCTGAAAATCAATCCTTTATATTTGGAATTACAGCATTTTTCCATCTCTTAAAGATTATTCTTTTGCTATTGTTAGTTCATGAAAAAAAAAACCATCTTTATTGCGAACATGTTAAATTCCAAGCAGTTGGGAATTCAGGATAATACGTTTCTCTTTAAAAATGGGGGGGTGTATTTCAATATTTTTGGCAAGATGTTGTATAAATAATACAGGGGTTGTGGCCTGCCAGCTGCCAGGACAATGAGGAGGTTGGGGAGGAACGTGGGCCAGTCCTGGAGTCTTGGAAAGGCTCCGATGGATGCTCTGCGCTTTTCTGTTCTTTATCCTCCCAGCTGATTGGGAAGCTGTGCGAAGTGCGCAATCACCGAACCACTCGGGAAACTGGTAGAATCCCACCATTGCCTAATCCACATATCAAAGGAGAAGGTCTGCACTCACAAGTAAGAGTTCATTAAATTAGGTCTCCCAGAGGAACTGCTTGGTCACAAGAATACATACCTAAAAGCCTGCCGCCGTGCCCCACTTCTCTACAGCTGCCCCTAAAGGCAAACTGCTTTTTGAAATATATATTTCTTTTTTCCTCAACGCTGTCTGGATTTCATTTTTATTTATTCTTGTGCAGCCCTCTGGATCGAGTTGGAGCCCCAAATTCTGACAAACTGCACTATTTCACAATGGGGAAGGACTCCGAGACGCCTTCTCCTTCCTCCCCAGCCAGGGTCTCACCTCCTCGCCTCCATACTCACGCTGAAAACGTGCGGTTCCTGCGAGTCGGAAGTGGGCTTGGGATCAGATAAGCTCTCATAGGGGAAGGAGAACGGTCTCTGGTCCGGCGGCCTTCGGGCAGACGGAGAGCCCTGGGAGGTGGAGACCGTTGGTGGGTTGAAGTTGACTCTGAAGACATTTTGGACACGGCTGGTGAGAAGCTAAAAAAGAAAGAAGAAAACACGTTAGGGCAGTGGTGGTCTCCAGAACCCAGCAGCGGAAATTTTGAGTGGTTTTGGAGAACCGGCAAATCCCGCCTCTGACTGGCCCCGCCAACCCCATCTCTTCTCTGCCTCCCATCGAGTCCCAGCTGATCGGCTGGGTCTCCTTTGGTTGCCCTGCACAGGAGAACAGAGCTGGAAAGCAGGTTAGTGGGATGGGGTTCCTTCCTTCCATCCATCCATCCATCCATCCATCCATCCATCCATCCATGGTGCACAGTGGTTAGAATGCAGTATTGCAGGCTAACTCTACCGACTGCCAGCAGTTCGATCTTGACTGGTTCAAGGTTGGCCCAGCCTTCCATCCTTCCGAGGTGGGTCAAATGAGGACCCAGATTGTTTGGGGGGCAAGAGGCTGACTCTGTAAAGCGCTTAGAGAGGGCTGTAAAAGCACTGTGAAGCGGTATATAAGTGCTATTGCCCTTCCTTCCTTCCTTCCTTCCTTCCTTCCTTCCTTCCTTCCATCCATCCATCCATCCATCCATCCATCCATCCATGGTGCACAGTGCACAGTGGTTAGAGTGCAGTACTGCAAGCTACTCCTATTGCAATTTGGCAGACCGAATCCCACCAGGCTCAAGGTTGGCTCAGCCTTCCATCCTTCCGAGGTGGGTCAAATGAGGAGCCAGATTGTTGGGGGCAACAATCCATCCATGGTGCACAGTGGTTAGAATGTAGTATTGCAGGCTAACTCTGCCAACTGCCAGCAGTTCGATCCTGACTGGTTCAAAGTTGATTCAGCCTTCCATCCTTCCGAGGTGGGTCAAATGAGGACCCAGATTGTTTGGGGGGGGCAAGAGGCTGACTCTGCAAACTACTCAAAGAGGGCTGTAAAAGCACAATAAAGCGGTATATAAGTATATTGTTATTTAGGGAACGAATCAACCACTTGGGGGAGATGTAACGTCAGTATTTCTCAACCTGGCCACTTTTAACATGTTGTCAGGACCGCCATCCTGCCACATCATGCATTGCCTGTTACTCAATGGGGAGGGGAGAGATTGGTGGGGTGGGATAAGGGGAGAGTTAGCATGAGAAGAATCAAAACTAAGCACCAGACCTTTCCACGAGAGCCACCGGTCGATCCAAGGTCACATTTTGAAATTTCAGTCCATGGAAGACCAGGAATGTTACCCAAATAATTTATTAGGTGGGGAAGATGGGAACAAGAGAAAAGTTACCCTTTGGGCGCGAAAAACTCAGATCCGGCTTTGCTTCTTTTGCAACCACTTGGCTTTAGTAAAGTGTACTTTTGGCTTAAAATGAGACTGTGAGCCTTTTTTTTTTTCTAACTGACCAAGTTGGGATGATTGACAGATGTGTGAACTTCAATTCCCAGAATTCTCCAGCCAACAACATGGATGGTTTAATCCAGAGGTCTCCAAACTTGGCAACTTTTAAGACTTGTGGACTTCCAACACCTAGAATTCCTCAGCCAGGCATGTTAGTGTTTATTGTTTTATATTACAAAATGAATTTTAATGGCAAGAAAAGTTAAGGCCTCCATGCTGGCTGGAGAATTCTAGGAGTTGCCAGAGTCACTTAACCAGTCATACACTGGGGCAAAACTCAACAACTGTCTTGGTTAGCAACGACAAATTTGGGCTCAATTGTGGCCCTACGTTGAGGACTCCCTGTAGTTGATATGGAAGCCATTCCTTCAAAAAGCAACATACAGAGGTAAGATTCTATCCAGGATCCTTAGGAGGGGGAAAAACCTGTGTAAAACTGAACATGTCAAGACAATCAGAACATGTCAAATCCACACAAAGGAAAAGTGTTCCGCCCTCTCCATTCTTCCCATTATGTATACAGAAACCCATGATTGACGTAATGTTTTCCATGGCATCTCAGTAAGTCAAAAGAAGAAAGGAAGGAGAGACAGGTGGCAATGCGGGAATTTTCCATTTTATTTTCAGGAGGGAAAATACAGGTAGTTTAAGAGATTTAACAGATTAACAGAGTTGGAAGGGACCTTGTAGGTCATCTAGTCCAACCCCCCCTCCCATGCAGACCCTACACCATTTCTGACAAATGGCAGTCCAGTCTCTTCTTGAAAGCCTCCAGTGATGAAGTTCCCACAACTTCCGAAGGCAGCTCCTGTGATTGTTCTCACTCAGAAATTTTCTCCTTATTTCCAGGTTGAATCTCTCCTTGTTAAGTTTCCATCCATTATTCTTTGTCTGGCCTTAGAAAACAGCTTGAACCCCTCATCCTCTCTGTGGCAGCCCCTCAAATATTGAAAGACGGCTATCCTGTCTCCCCTGGTCCTTCTCTTCACTAGACTAGCCAGGCCCAGTTCCTGTAACTGTTCTTTATATGTTTCAGCCTCCAGTCCACTCTCTAGTGCTCAACTTACAATCACAATAGAGCCCAAAATGTATGTTGCTAAGGGAGACATTTGTTAAGTGATTTCTGCTCCATTTTATGGCCTTTCTTGCCACTGTTGTTAAGTGAATCACTGCAGTTGTTAAATGAATCTGGCTTCCCCATAGACTTTGCTTCTCAGAAGGTGGCAAAAGGGATCACATGACCTCCCCCCCGTACATCACATCCGTTGTAAGTCTGAGTCAGTTGTCCAGCATCTGAAATTTGATCAGGTGACCTTGGGGATGCTGCAATGGTTGTAAGTGTGAGAAACAGTCAGAAGTCACTTTTTTTCCAGTGCCGTCGGAACTTTGCATCAGGGGTCCCCAAACTTGGCAACTTGTGGACTTCAGCTCCCAGAATTCTCCAGCCAGCTATGCTTTGAATGGTCTGCTTGGAATGGTCACTAAATGAACTGTTGTAAGTTGTGTCAACTCAAAAATATTTCTCTGGTCTTTTAGAGTTGACAGCAGAAAGAGAGTTGGGGAAGTAGTGCATTTCTTAAATGCTTCCATAGATAGTGGCTAGGCAGCCGAAGCTTCTGGCATGCAAGATTATTACTGGAGTGCATGATTGATGACTCTTGGCTATGGAAGTGTCCCATTGGAGAATATGCATCCAGGGGGTGGTGGGGGGAAGCCCAGGATCAAGGGGGAAATGAATGATGTGTCTCAGAGTCGGCGGCACCCAGGTAGTGCCGGCATGTCCACTCCCAATAAATCTTGTGGTGTTTTTTTTTTTTTTTAAACTCTGAGAGATGCAGCTAGAGACTCATGATGTCGGAGCCCTGACAAGTCGAGGACTACCTGTATTGGCCCTCTCTAAGATAGGATCTCAAGCTTTCTGGAACCCCTGACTTTGCAGGTGTAGCAAATGGCAGCCTGCACAATAAGAGAGGGTCTTATTGAAGAATAAAAGAAAAGAAAAAAATAACCCCTATGTCATTTGCATTATTGCCTGCCAAGTTTCCACCCCATCTCCTTTCAGTACAATTTCCGCTGCCGGATCTCTTGAAACAGCCGAACGAACTGTCACAACAGACGGTTTCATCTCAAACTTAAGGTGGAGGATGCTGTTTTATTTTGGAACATAAATTGCACAATGTGTGTTTTAGGCAAACAATTTTGTTTGCCTGAAAAACACATTGCAAACAGAGCCAGTGGTGGGATTCAGAAATTTTATACTACCAGTTCTGTGGGCGTGGCGTGGTGGGGCTTGGTGGGCGTGGCAGAGGAAGGATACTGCAAAAAACCCCTTCCCTCCCCACCCCACTAACCTGCTTTCCAGGCCTGTTCTCCTCTGCAAGGCAAACAAAGAAGATCCAGCCGATCATCTGGGACTCAATGGGAGGCAGAGGATAGATGGGGTTGGTGGGGCCAGTCAGAGGTGGGATTGGCCGGTTCTCCGAACTACTCAAAATTTCTACTACCGGTTCTCCAGAACTGGTCCAAACCGGCTGAATACCACCTCTGAAACCGACCGATTACACACATACGGCGCTCTCAAGTAAAACACTTACAGGGAAAAATAACCCCTCCTGTTTCTTCTCCTTGCTCGGCTAGCTTTCTACTTGCAGGGAGACGAATTTCAGTCTTTCTATCAGTGCTAGCAGGAGCATAAAGAGGAGAACGGAAAAGAGCCAGCCTGATTTAAGATTCAGGAAGCACCCTGGCTGGTAGGCAAATCTGCACCCGACCGCTCTTATAAACCTTGTGGTGAGTAATTGAGCTTGACATATCACACCACGGGAGGAAGAGGCGTGCCAGGAAACAAACATACAATAATACTGGGTCTGTAGCGGAGGCTGTACCTGGGGGGGGGAAGCGGCCTATTAAAACAGGAAACCTTTCACGTGTTTATTTAACGGGGGAAAAATACAACCAAGCAGAATTGGTTGAAGAGATAGGTCTAAAACGATATGTGCACCCGTTTTAAGCAGAGGGCTCCTCTCTGATTCTAGATTTTATTGAACCTCTTAAGCCAAGATGAGCACTAGAATCATAGCTCTGGAAGGTCCTTGGAGGTCTTCTACTGCTACCCCCTGCTCAAGGCAGGAAGTTCCTTACACAATCCCAGAAAAAGGGTTGTCCACTCTCTTCTTGAAAACCTCAAGTGATGGAGCCACCCGTTCATTCTTGAGACTCTGGAAAGTGCAGAGAAGAGCAACGAAGATGATTAGGGGGCTGGAGGCTAAAACATATGAAGGATGGTTGCAGGAGGTGGGTATGTCTAGTCTGGTGGGGGGGAAAGGACCAGGGGAAGACATGATAACAGTGTTCCAATATCTAAGGGGCTCCCAAAAAGATGAGGGGAGGAGTCAAACTATTTTCCAAACCACCAAAAAGAAAGATGAGAAAAACAGATTAACAGAGTTGGAAGGGATCTTTAGGTCATCTAGTCCAGGGCTCTCCAACCTTAGCAGCTTTAAGACTTGTGGACTTCCACAAGTCTTAAGGTTGCCAAGTTTGAGGGGCCCTGGTCTCAAATCTTCCCAGAAGACGGCCCAACAGCAAGGCAGGGGGAGGCAGGTGTGCCTTGCAAATCCTCCTGGGATTTTTGGCAAACCATCGGTTTCTGCGCAACCAAGAGCAGAGTTTTGTCATGGAAATACTGACAGGCACCGCCATCTTCCGCTCCTTCCAGGCTCAAATTTATGTTGCAATCTATCCCTCGGCAATGGAAAAGGAAATTGCAGAGAAACTGACACCGGAATTTAGCTTCTTGAACTCCATTCCCCCCCCCCCCCAAAGAAAACAGGCTGAGTCACAAAAATGACAACAGAACTCCAGATTTTACCCTGCATGAAGTTGGGGGAATGAAGAGATTAGGAATTTTTCCAACACAAATGAGTACAGAAAAATATAGGAAATAAAGAAATTATTATTTTTTCTTTACTTTGAAGAATTTTCACCCAACATTTTCTTGGGTTTCCTCCCACCCCCCAGCATATTGCCTAACCATAAGAGCAAAAAGCTTAATCGCATGTTTAAAAAAACAAAAGGAGAGCAATTTGATTCTACCTCCTTAATTGTGCTGGTTTATAATTGTTGGGAAAGGAATTGTTATAATTGTTTTCTGCCAGGAAGAAAAACAACAGGTATTTAAATAAACAAGTTGTTTAAATTGTGGGTGAGCCCTTCAATCCCTAAGTGTTTTAGTTACACTTTGAAAAATAATGACAACCAACTAAACGGAACAAATTATTTTAAGCAGGTTATTCTGCTTGCTGACACTGCTCACGATCTCTAGTAAAAACAAAAAAATCCAGAGTTTGAGTCAGGACAAAACATGGGCACCTCTGAACAAAAATGTTGATCTTTCCATGAAGTTCAAGCATTTTATTTTAAATCAATAAGAATCTGGCGGCGGCAGAGCTGCAGGAGGCATCAATTACATGAAGGGATACAATTCCGTTGTTAAATGATTCCACCGCCCACTTTATTTATCTGATGAACTGAAATAGCAGCCTACAAATGCTGGCATCAACCTCTCTCCGGAAAAAGAGGAGAAAACAAGGCTATTACAACAGCTTCAGCCATCAGTTAAAGTCATGGCATAATGATGGCTTATTAAACCACAGTCTGGCTTTGCATTTTTGTTGGCTTTCCATTTTTCCCTCTTCTTTTCAGTAACAAAAAACAAACATGTTGGAGCGAGATCTGCATTGCAAAGTTTACACTAGTGATATGAGTGTTTTGCAGTGTTTGCGGTGAAGGGTGATATGTGGCTTATAAATCCTGGTTTATGGCTAAGTGTGATGTGCAATCAATAGCTTGTTCAACAAACCGTGGTTTTGCTTTTTGCTCCAGTCCAGCACTTTTAATATCTACAACACAGGGAAAAGAAAAATATAGATATGGATACAGAGATATAGAGATGATAGGTATAGATTAGATATAAGGTAAAGGTAAAGGTTTCCCTCGCATAGATGTGCCAGTTATTTCCGGCTCTAGGGAGCGTTGCTCATCTCCATTACAAAGCCGAAGAGCCAGCGCTGTCCGAAGACAACTCCGTGGTCATGTGGCCGGCAGGACTAAATGCTGAACGCTGTTCCCTTCTTCCCACCAAAGGGGTCCCTATTTTTCTACTTGCATTTTTTATGTGCTTTCAAACTGCTAGGTTGGCAGAAGCTGGGACAAGTAACAGGAGCTCACTCTGTCACGCGGCACTAGGGATTCGAACCGCCGAACTGCTGACCTCTCTGATCGACAAGCTCAGCATCTTAGCCACCACATCCCTTAGATTAGCTATAGACAGATACAAATGATATAGGTAAGATATAGTTTATATCAGTTGAAGTCCACGCATCTTAAAGCTGCCAACATTGGGACCATTATATGTTTTTCAACGTTGGCTATTTTAAGATGTGTGGACTTCAATTCCCAGAATTCTCCAGCCAGAATGGGGAACAGATACACAGATGGTAAGTACAGATTAAATACGTACGGCTAGAGCAGTTGAAGTACTGAATTAGATATGTGGGGGCCCAGCTCACATCTCCCTCAACTGGGAAGTTCACCAAGCAAGGAAGTCTGGAGAGATTCTCCCTCATCCAGGTCATGGTTGTCCCAAAAGTGCTTTTTCAGGAGGCAACGGGACTTTCTTGCTTTTTCTTTTGAAGACATTTCACTTCTCATCCAAGATGCTTCTTCAGCTCTGACAGGACAGTGAGGAATGGAAGGATTTATATTCCTTGCAGACAGCTGGTCATTTGCATCCTTTGAGAGGGTCGTTGAGGCCACTTGGAGGTTTACCTGCATCCTGGGGGTCAGTGCTCCTGGTTCCTGTAGTTTACAATTTTTCCTCTGGAAATCCATTCCTACCCCCACACCATTCCAAGGGTGTTCATCCCAAATTTCATAGCTAAAAGTCTGTAGAGATTCTCCCTCATCCAGGTCATGGATGTCCCAAAGGGGCTTTTTCAGGAGGCAACTAGACTTCCTTATTTTTTCTTTTGAAGATGTTTCGCTTCTCCTCCAAGAAGCTTCTTCAGATCTGACTGGATGGTGAGGAATGGAAGGATTTCTATTCTATTCCAGGCAAGTGGTCATTTGCATCCTTTTAGAGGGTCGTTGAGGCCACTTGGAGGTTTATCTGTGTCCTCAGGGTCGCCTGAGTGGTGCTCCTGGTTCCCATAATCCGCAATTTTTCCCTCTGGAAATCCATTAATCCTCCCACACCATTCCAAGGGTGTTCATCCCAAATTGTACAGCTAAAAGCCTGTACCACCTTTGGGACAAGCATGATCTGGGGATGACTGAGAATCTCTAGAGACTTTTAAGCTAAAGAAAGTCCAGTTGCCTCCTGAAAAAGCACCTTTGGGACGATCAAGCAAGCAAGCTTTCAAAAATAGCCTGGACAACCAGTTGACCAGGATGGTATGATGTCTTAATCCAGGGGGTTGGACTAGAAGACCTCTAAGGTCCCTTCCAGCCCTAGAATATTATGTTCTATGTTGTGAGAATTAAACCGAGGGACAGCTTTGTAAGTTGTCCCAGTTTTGGGAAAGTATATAAGCTTCATAAACAAGCCCAGATCCTTCTTCCATGGTGGGATAAGGTAATCCTGTTCTTTGTATCGCTGAATGCCACCTGAAGCATGGGGCAGCCTGGCCTATTGGGCAGGTCCTAATTTAATACTCCGATCTTCTCATCTCCAAGCTCCACCCTTCAATTTCAATTTGGGGGGGGCCGTTCAAGAAAGAAGGAAATGCAACCGTGCAGGTCACAGCAGAAATGACAAGGCTCGAGTTTTGTGTTTCTTAACCTCACTATCCCTCTTTTCGATTTCCCAGTCATTTCCCAACTGTCTGGTTCCGGCAGGCCAGGGCTGAACAATCTGATTTCAGGCAAGACTGGGCAACTGTATGTTATGGCCCACCAGAGCTGTCGGCAGACTCGGACAGCGAGGAAGTTGAGGAGGAACATGGTCCAGTCCTGGAGTCTGGGGAAGGCTCTAACAAGGGCTCTGCATCAGAGGCAGAGGTGGGGCCAGGGCCGTCTGATAGTTATCAGCTGCCTTCCGAGTTGGAGATCAGTGGGGCAGAAGAATAGCTGGAGCCTGTTCCCAATGTGCGCATGCACAGAACTGTCAGACGAAGGGAACAGCTAAGGAACAAGGGGCGACTTGGGAGTAAAGCCACAGTTGGACAGTGAATGGCCCCTCCCATAGGGAATAAAAGAGGGGTGAAAGGGGAGTGGTGTTTGCAGGAGACTATTAGTTCATTTCATTAGGGTGAAGATCTGTTCCTGTCTTCTTGCCAAGTATTGTCTGCTACAGAGTGACGTTTGGAAGATATTGGCCGGGCAGCTCTCCAAGCCTGATAAAGCCATTGGCCGCGATTTTGCTAGAGAGGAATTCACTTTAAACTAAATAAAAGGGGTTTTATTGGGATGAGGGAAGCCCAGGTCAGAACACTGTAGCTCTCCAGAGAGGTTAAAGTGAGAGAACTCCCATTCATAGTTTCTTCCATCATTTCCCAGGAAGGCAGAGCTGTCCTGAGAGGCTTGCTTTCTACTTGCAGGAAAATGCAATTCCCATAACCTACAACATGGCTCCCAAAATCTAAGTTTTGGTCCTCTTTCCATCAAAACAACCCTGGCTCTGCTGTCTCCCTTTCGGGAGAAAGACGCCATCAATGATTCATCAGCAGCGAATCAAAGAACCTGACAATTAAGACATATTTAATGATACTCAGCTCATGTCAAATACATCTTGAGCCTCCTGTTAGAAGAGAAAATTGAACAATCAAACAAATAAAAAGGATAAAAAAGAGCTTTAAAACGTTGAACAATGAGTCAGGAGTACCAGGGATGACTCTGTTTTCTGGAGAATATCAAACAGGGGTTAGTTGGCCCCCCTCCCAAGAAAGGCTTCTGGCAGAGAGCAGCGGGTTAGACTAGATGATCTGTAAGATCCCTTCTAGGTCACATATTTTGTAAGCCTAAGATCAGCCAGGAGTAGACAGACCTGAACACTGCTATTTCCAACTGGCGACTGGGCCTTCTCAGTGGCCAACTGCATTAAACGCTCAACAAAAGATTCAATCTCTTAAGTAAATTTTCTTAAAACAGCTTCTTTTGAGCAAACTCTCAGTTGCTGTCAATCTGGTTTCACTGCCTGTCATTATTGCTTGGCTGCAAATGGTGTTTTGCAGCTTGCAAAGCTCTTATATTAATGATCGCAAAGTCCGTGCAAGTATGATACGATGTGTGTTTGTGTGGGTGTACGCGTATACGTTAATCTTGTATGCCTTATTTTAATTTGCGTGTTCTGTTTTGTAGCTCCACTTTGCAGGTGTTGTTTAGTCCGTTTTATTTAGTCGGCTTTGCTGAGCTGCACAAAAACTCACAAATGAAGGGAAATATAAGTCTCCCAGGATAATGTTGCAAGATTCAATTTGGGTTAGTCAGCGAGACCAAAGGTTTACTCTTCCTCTCTTCCTTTTTGCAGTTTGTAAAAACTGTTACGAGAAAGAGCTCTAACTCTTTCTCCCAGATTTTCTTGCTTCATTCAACAAGCTAGAGCTTGATGCCCGATGTGCAATATCCTGCATTATATTACATACCTTGTAAAATGCAAATAAACTGTATACCAGTATTTCTCAAACTTGCCAACTTTAAGATGTATGGACTTCAACTCCCAGAATTCCCCAGCTAGTTATACTGCAGTGTAGTATAAGTTCAACTATATATCTTTATAGCTATAATGTAAATTCTCCATATAGGTAATCCTCGACTTGCAATCATTCATTTAGTGACCATTCAAAGTTACAATGGCACTGAAAAAAGTGACAATTCAAAAGGAGTAAGAAAAAAATGGTCTTTGCTAACTATCCTTATATCCTTTCTAGGAAAGAAAGAATTACAGTTATATATTAACTACATTTTTTTAAAAAAAACTACTCTACAGCAAATCTCTGGCAAGCTCTCTCTTCTCCCTCATACCTCCCTCCAGTCTGCAAACTTCTTGCAAACTTGACTAAGTTAGTCCTGGACTCAAGGTTGTTGCAGAAATTGGGGAAGCCACGGAGGTTTCCAAGCATAAGGCAAAATCATTCAGGCAAAGGTCCATCCGTGGCGGGTTAAAGCAGCTACCTCTTTTCCTGCTGGAAAAGAAATGGCTGCTTTAAAGAGTAGCAAGCAGGATTCCCATGTCTGCTTTCATGTCTCCAGAGCCCCGTTGGAAGTGGACGTTAGACTGATGGCAGACTTTGCCTCCCCCCCACCCTGCTCTGCTCTCCACCCAACAAGTTTTTGATTATCATATCGATGTAGATAGGGAAAAATAGAGAATGGAATAAAGAATTGAATCAAATTTTACAAAAGTATAATTACAATAGGGAATAGGGGGTGGAATGGAATGGAATGGAATAGAATGGAACAGAATAGAATGGAATGGAATGGAATGGAATAGAATAGAATAGAATAGAATAGAATAGAATAGACTAGACTAGACTAGAATAGAATAGAATAGAAAATATGGAATGCAATGGAAAAGAATAGAATGGAATAGAATAGAATGGAACAGAATGGAATGGAATAGATTGGAAAATATGGAATACAATGCAATGGAATGGAACAGTAATAGAAATAGCATTTAGATTTATATACCACTTCCCAGTGCTTTACAGCCCTCTCTAAGCTGTGCCATTCCAGGCAGGCAAATGTTAAAATTCCGATGCACCAAAATAACACCAAGCCCCAGATAATAAACTTCTGGGGAGGAAGAAAGTTGGCGAGGGAAGGAAAGGCGGGCCTCGTCCTTTTCCTCCCACAGACAAGCCAAGCCAAGTTCCTGCATTATTCCTCCACGCAGCCATTGCAACTCCACCCCCTCCATCTGCCAGCTGCAATCCAGAAGACCCCCCCCCCGTGCCCCCAGTCCCGTTCCACCCCCCCCCATGCATGCAACCAGACCAGACAGCCAGACAAGAAAAAAAAAGGGGGGGGGGAAACCCCTGCCCCTTAAAAAGCAACTTGTCTGCCAGCTGAAAAGCCAACTTCCCTACACCCAAGACTAGGCACGCACACCCCTAACTACCTCGATTCCAACTACTGCTGGCTTTAAATGCAAGCTACTCAATGCAAGAAGCCTTGTGAATAAAGTACCTGAATTTCTCCTCTTACTAAATATGGCTAAATTCGACATCATATTTGTCTGTGAAACATGGCTCAACGCATCTCTCCCTGACTCCATTACCACAGTAAGAGACTATCATGTTTACCGATCAGATCGTGAAATCCGTAGAGGAGGTGGTGTTGCGATCTTCTATAAAAAGTCCTTACATCTAAAAAACATCCAAGTTACCCAGGAGCTTGCTCTTCCTGAGACCATCATCTGTGAACTATTCTTAAATATCACACTTCGATTCTAACTATGTTGCAGAGCACCTGATTATGACATCGAACATGTAAACAAGCTAAATTCACTACTAACATGGGCAACATCCTGCCCACACGCTTTTATCTTTCTTGGTGACTTCAATCTACCTCATTTTGACTGGATCCTAAATGAATGTACAACTGAACCCACACATGCAACCTTCTACAATGCAGTAACAAATCTGGGACTGGAACAACTAGTAACCAACAATACTAGACTTAACAACTGCCTCGATCTCATCTTCTGCAATAGTTTGAATTTAATTTATGGAATACAAACTAAAGAACCCTTTTCCAACAGTGACCACAATATGATTGACTTTTGTCTCAACATACACCCACACAAAAATCATCACAATGACGTAATCCCCAATTATAACTTCAAAAAAGGCAACTATGATCTTATAGACAACGATCTCTCATCCTTTGATTGGTAATTTCTATTCACTGGATGCAATACTGTTGAAGATCTTTACAACATATTTTTACTTGAAGTCAAAAGAGTAATCAAACTATATGTACCAACAACAATTCCCGGCCCCCCCGCAAAAAAACAGATTACCCATAACAATAAGGAAACTTCAATCCAAAAAGAGATCACTCTGATGGAAAAACAAATCTGGTCAAGTTGCCAACTTCAAAAGCTGATACAAAAATTTATGCCACCAGATAAAGACTGAATGCACATATCACATTAAACAAGAAGAAAACCTTCTACGCACCAATTCCACCCGCGCTTTTTACAATTTTGTAAACAACAAACTAAAAGACTCAAGGTCCATCCCACCCCTGATAGGACCTAATGGTAAAGACTGCAACGACGACACCATTAAAGCCAACATCTTTAACACATTCTTTGGCTCAATATTAAACAGCAATGGCCAAACCACAGATAACAACAATGATCTAATACATATCAATTTTACAGAAGACAATGTTGAAAAAGCACTACGCAATCTAAAACCATCTCTATCTATTGGACCGGACGGAATATGTGCCTACTTCTTAAAAAAGCTATCTATTGCCATAGCCGAACCTCTAAGCATAATCTTTGAAAAATCTTTCAGGACCAGCTCCTTGCCTAACCTATGGTCATAAGCCATGGTCATCCCCATCTTCAAAAAGGGAGACCCCAGCCTAGTTGAAAATTACAGACCAATCTCTTTATGCTGCGTCACCTGGAATCAATTATTAACCAATCCATTATCCCACACTTAGAGACAAACAACTCTCTAATAAACAATTTGGTTTCAGGAAAAAACTATCCTGTAATCTGCAACTCTTACACTGCAAAAACATATGGACTTACACAACTCGATCAGGGCAAAGCAATAGATGCAATCTACATAGACTTCTGTAAAGCCTTTGATTCAGTGGTACACAACAAACTACTACTAAAAACTAAAATATGGTATCTCTTGACACCTGCATAACTGGATAGAAACATTCCTGTCAAACAGACAACAAATGTTCAAAATTGGGAGCGTCCTATCAAATTCTGTACCTGTCAACAGTGGTGTCCCCCAAGGCAGTGTTCTAGGACCAACTCTCTTCATACTCTACATAAATGACCTCTGTGATCATATTAAGAGCAACTGCATTCTCTTCGCTGACGATGTAAAGCTATTCAACACCACTGACAATACTGCTACCCTTCAAAAAGACCTTGACTATGTATCAGAATGGTCAATCAAATGGCAACTTCAAATCTCAACAAATAAATGCTCTGTCTTACATACTGGCAAAAAAATTAGAAAATAAAATACAAGCTGAATAGTCAAGCCCTTGTTGATGATCCAAACTCTGTCAAGGATCTTGGAGTACTCATCTCTAATGACCTAAGTGCTAGAGCCCACTGTAACTACATAGCCAAAAAGGCTTTAAGAGTTGTTAACCTAATCTTACATAGCTTTTTCTCTGGTAATATTACACTAATAACTAGAGCATACAAAACATTTGCTAGACCAATACTCGAATACAGCTCATCAGTCTGGAACCCACATTACATATCTCATATTAGCACAGTTGAGAAAGTCCAGAAATATTTCACAAGAAGAGTTGTCCACTCCTCTACTCGTTGCAGAATACCTTATGCCACCAGACTTGAAATTCTAGACCTAGAAAACTTTGAATTACACCGTCTTCGGTTTGATCTAAGTATGGTATATAAAATCATACATTGCAATGTCCTACCTGTCAATGAATACTTCAGCTTCAACCATAACAACACAAGAGCACACAACAGATACAAACTCAAGGTTAATCGCACCAAACTTGATTGCAGAAAATACGACTTCAGCAACAGAGTGGTCAATGTCTGGAATACTCTACCTGACTCTGTGGTTTCCTCCCCAAACCCCAAAAACTTTAATCTTAGACTGTCTACTATTGACCTCACCCCTTTCCTAAAAGGTCTGTAGGGTTATTCATAACTATGTATATACTTACACCTATTATCTTGTAAGCGATTGACAAATCAAAATAAATAAATAAATCTCCTCCCCCAGGTCTATAAGGCGCCTTGGAAGAAGAGCTGGGGCTTTGTCTCTGGGGGTTTCCTGTTTGAAATCCCCCCCCAGTTTCTTTCCAAGGGAGCCTATCTGGACTTTGTAGAAGGGGTGGGGGCAAGGCTGCTTGGAGCCTCACCGGGAGAGGAAGAGGCTTGTAAACCTGCTCTGTTCAACCTTGGCCACTTTTAAGACCTGTGGACTTCAACTTCCAGAATTCCATGCTGGCAGGGGAATTCTGGGAGTTGAAGTCCACGGGGCTTAAATGCTGCCAAGGTTGGGCAGACCTGCCCTAAATAAAAAGTTCAGCACGTTTTGCCAAGCGCTGGGCAAACTGTGGGGCAGGAAGCGTGATTGTTTTACATCATTAAATAATAAATGCAGAAAACAATACAAATTTACATATATACATAAGCTTTAGTCATCTTTGATATTCTTGTTCCTTCCTTTTTTCAACCCGTGGTAAAACTTCTCCCAAATTTTATAATAATCAGATTCGGTCTTATTTTTTTAATTCTTGAGTTAATTTATCCATTTCTGCGCACATCCAAATTTTCCTAATTCTTTCCATCTCGTCTGGCATTTCATTACCTTTCCATCTTTGGGCATTAGCTAACCTTGCAGCTGTGGTGATATGGATTATTAAGTATATTACATCTTTATATTTAATCTTCCCACATTAATTCCCAATAGGAAAATTTCGGGTCTGAATTCTACTTTAATTTTGCACATCTCTTCTATCCATTTCTGAATTTTCTGCCAATATGTTTGGGCTTTCTTACAATTCCACCATAAGTGGTAATATGTTCCAATTTCTTTATTGCACTTCCAACATTTGGGGGAATCAAGTCCTTTGTCTAGAGATTTGCACCTGCTGCCTAAAATAATGAAATAATGGTAACTGCTGCCTAAAAAATTAATATGATTATTATTAATAATAATGATTACATATAAGGATAATATAGGCAGTCCTTGACTTGTGATAAGTGAGCCCAACATTTCTGTTGCTAAGTGAGTTTTCCTGTTTTACAACCTTTCTTGCCACCGTCAAGAAAGTGAATCACGGCAATTGTTCAACTAGTAACACGGTTGTTAAGTGAATCCGGCTGCCACCTGGACTTCGCCTGTCAGTCGCAAAGGGAATCACGTGACCCCTGGGATTCTGCAGCCATCATAAAGGTGAACCGGTTGCTCAGCATTCCAAATTTCGATCCTGTGCAATTGACAGACTGGATGCCAAAAGTTGTGAATGCTCCAACACTGGAAGTTTTTTAAAAAGACTGTTGGATAACCATTTGTCTGAAGTGGTGTAGGGTTTCCTGCCTAGGCTGGGGGTTGGACTAGAAGACCTCCGGGGTCCCTTCCAACTCTTGTTCTCCTAAGTTTATAATTCAAAGTGTGATGTTCACATAGATCCCATTTGTTGCTTCTTATTTTATTCTAGAATGTTCAACTGGATATTCCCGGAATGTTTTTTAACTTGCTCTTTGTAAATAAACATGGATTGGACTTGAAACCGTGGGGATTGCTGGCACAGGCGTTAAATGTTGAGGGGGGGGCTCACTTTTTTTCAGCTGCGTTGTAACTTTGAATAGTCAACTAAAGGAATATAAGTGGAGGACTACCTGTAATGATGGATAATTATTATTAGCCGGTCTGGGATAGCAGGAAAGGGACCTGCTGTCCTGGGAAGAGCAGCTTCAAATCTACCTTAATATATATTTTACACACACACACACACACACACACACACACACATATCCCTACCTTGCAGGGCTGTTGTTGTGGCCAGACCTCAGGGCTGCCCAAGAGACTTGCTAGCACAGGGGTCTCCAATCTTGGCCACTTTAAGACGTGTGGACTTCAACTCCCAGAATTCCCCAGCCAGCAAAGCTCAATACAAAGCTGGCTAAGGAACTCTGGGCAAAGCTGGCTGGGGAATTCTGGGAGTTCAAGTCCACAACTCTTAAAGTGGCCAAGGTTGGAGACCCCTGTGCTAGACATCTGCAAAGGAATAAACCTTGGAGCACACACACACACACAGCACCCCCTTATGGTGCTCTCTCTTGCAAAGCATCTGGGTGGGGGCCCCAAGGCCAGGGACCCCTGAGAGAGCCAGCTGGGGTCTCCACCTCAAGACTGCCCCCCAACCCACCTTTTCCCCTCTCCTCCTGGAGGGGCGGCGGAGAGGAAGCCTGGCTAGCCAGGTCCCATCCCCCAAAAAGAGAACTTGGGTGGTGGGGGACAAAACCAGTGGGCGTACGGAGCCCCTCCTTGCCAAGGCCCGGGGGGGCCTCCCAAAAGCCCCCCGAGAAATTTCCTTCCTTCCTTCCTTCCTTCCTTCTTTCCTTCCTTCCTTCCTTCCCTCCTTCCCTCCCCCCCTCTCTCTCCCCCCCCCCCCCCCTCTCTCTATCTATCTATCGTACATTTTCCTTTATTATACATCACATTTCCAATTTTGCAAGGTCAGTACACTGGCTCTATCGAGTCTTTTTAAAATATACATCGTATTATGCACCCTGGTTATAACCATTTTTCTCATAGTCATACAGTATAGTCTCTTTTAAATACATAGTATTGTACATCATAATTGTAACTATTGTTTTCATATTTCGTATCACAATTATAACTCTTGTTTTTTTCACACTCGTTACAACTTATCACTCTAGTCGTTTTACTCTATATTCACCTACAGTCCGATAGCGAAACTGCTTACAGTATATATATTCTTCCGTATATCTATATACCTGTATTTACTTCTATTTTG
>NW_020717135.1:0-13559 GCF_900518725.1 Notechis scutatus | reverse complement strand
TTCTTTCCTTCCTTCCTTCCCTTCCTTCATTCTTTCCTTCCTTCCTTTCCTTCCTTCCTTCCCTTCCTTCCTTCTTTCCTTCCTTCCTTCCCTTCCTTCATTCTTTCCTTCCTTCCTTCCCTTCCTTCATTCTTCCCTTCCTTCCTTCCTGCCCTCCTTCCCTTCCTTCCCTTCCCTTCCCAAAACACCCCTAACAGTTACAACATCCACAGCAAATAGAAAAATTTAACTAGTCAATCTTGCAACAAGGTGAAATTGTAATAAAAGTAATAATGAAAAAAACTACAATCAAAACAAGACCAAATAAAATATATCAAATCAAAGTAAGCAATTCAAATCAAAGTAAGCAATTCAAAGTAACATTCTAGAAAGCCAGAAGAAGCTCTCTAGAAAAGCTTCATCTTTAATAGGCTGCAGAACACTGAAAGGAAGATGATAGATAAATGGATGGATGGATGGATGGAAGGAAGGAAGAGAGAGAGAGACTCTGAGAAATATGTTCACCATTTAATTTTAGACTTTGCATAATGCATATCTGAGTGTCCAACCCATATATGAAATCTTGAGAAATTACATGGTCAAATGCCAAGTCAGGTGGGGCAGGATGAGCCCTCTCACACACACACACCCTCCTTGAGCTCTGCCATCTTCTGGACACTTTTGTGCTCACTCCTTAAATCAGATCGAGGCATTTTCCAAGATCTGTAGATGGCAGCAAAGGCAGCCCAGGCCCAGGCAGTTCACTTTTTGCTGGAAAGATAAATTGTCTTCAGTGCTAAGGTTCAACGGGGAATAATAAAGGTGGTCCCAAGTAGAAGAGAATATCTGCAGCTCCGAGTTGAACTGTGGACTTCTTGGTATCTTCTGAGCACGATGGGTTGCTTGCAAGCCCGGAGAGCACCAAGAACTCCATAGAAGGCACCCCCTCCTCTTGCATATTTGCAGAGTAGCTAAAGTCTCCCTGGAGCAGCGCTCAGCTCCAGGTGTCTCCAGCTGTTCTCCTCTAGAGCATAGAAATAGCTTTCTCTGCGAATTATTCTTTATACTTCCCTATATAGTCCAACAGGACTTCTTAGTGACTTAGATGTCTCCGCTTGCTGAGATTGTGATCAGATTCTTTCCAGCTCCAGAACAGAAATCACAAAATCGTTGTGTTCATAATTTTTTCCGGTACTAACACTAACAACTATAAAAAAGATGTTGAGACTAGAAAGGGCAGAGAAGAGCAACCAGGAGGATGAGGGGACTGAAGGCTAAAACATATGAAGAACAGTTGCAGGAACTGAACATAGCTAGTCTTGTGAAGAGAAGGACCAGGGGAGACAGGAGAGCAGCCTTCCAATATTTGAGGGGCTGCCACAGAGAGGAGGGGATCAAGCTGTAGGCACCTGTAGGCCAGACAAGGAATAATGGATGGAAACTGAACAAGGAGAGATTCAACCTGTGTTGAAAGGTGTCAAAATGCCTTTCTTTCAAGGATTCGATTTTCCCGCTGGGAGAGCTCCGGCGCAAGGATACGGACAACTGCTTGAAAGCTGGATCTTTTTATTTTTCAGGAAGGCGGGGAACAGCGAGAAGGCTGCGTTCCTGGGCTAGCTAGCTTCTTATGGTAAGTCCCTAGTTTTTTATACCCTTTTCTCCCTTTGTAAGTTGATTTTGTGTGAATGTTTGTATTTGTGCTTAATGTTTCAAATTCTGTTTGAGTTTGTCTTTATTCCCGCCGGAGGGCAAAGTCCGCGGGGTGCGGAAGGCAAACTCCGCAGGGTGGCCAGATTGTATTATTGGTTTTCTCTAATCTTAGCTTTAAGATAGTTTTTCATATTTGGTCTGTGGCAATCTCCTGTCTGTCCCTTTTGTAATTTATATTTTGTGTCTTTTGTCTGTTTGTTTTGCTTATTTCCTTGTATTTCCTGTGTTTGTAAGGGTTTTCTAAATTATCTTTTTGTTTCCTTTTCTTATTTGTCTAGTTTTCTTAATTACTTAGGCTTTTGTCTATAGGGATTCTTTAATATCTTTTTTATTTGATTCCTTTTCCTATGTAAGTTTGTTTTATGGCGGACCTGATGTTCCCCTTGGGCTTTTCCTGTTTTTGTGACACTACTGTCTTCGTGAAATTCCCTTTCCACACCTGGAAATAAGGAGAAATATTCTGACAGAGAGAACAATCAACCCATGGAACAGAAGTTGCCTTCAGAAATTGTGGGAGTTTCATCCCTCGAAGCTTTCAAGAAGAGATTGGACTGCCATTTGTCAGAAATGGTGTAGGGTCCCCTGCTTGGGCAGGGGGTTGGACTAGATGACCTACAAGGTCCCTTCCAACTCTGTTAATCTGTTAAAGATAATTTCTGGAGTCTTTGGCTTCTTATCAATCAGAAGCCAAGAAGAGACAATTGTCGAACAGGAAGAGCCGAGGGAGTTGGAGGCAGAGAGAGATTTGAAGCCCACAGCCAACATTCACAGGTACACGCACACACACACACATATGGGTTGGTGACACCAGTCCTGTTGTGTATCAGACCGGAAGGAATCACCGGATTGTGAGTCATCTGATCACAATCTTCCCCATTAAAATAATTTCTTTTTTATTGGGACACAGTAGAAGTCACAGAGGAATTAGCTGCACTTTGGGCATGACCGGATAGGCAAAGGAACATTATAAACGTAAACCCATGGCCTCTGCTATGACATGCTCCCCCACCTGATCCCCCTCCTTCCACCCTAGACTTGCCATAGCCATGATGGCCCCCATTTTAGTTGGTTGCAATCCTTCAGCCTACTAAGCCATGTGGCCGATAGTTGGCTTTGCTCAGGGCAGCCTCAGCTCTTATGTCCTTGCAACACAGCGTTTATGGCTTACCTCAGTGATCTCCAAAATGGGGAGTGTGCAAGGAGTGTGCATTAGGGAGCAGGAAGAAAATATTAAAATGTGTCTTCATGTTTACCTCATTCCTTATCTCACCCTTTCCTCGTGTTTTGTGATGCACATAATCTAATACATACAAATTATAATGTCATGTCATGTCATATAATACACCCTTGGGCAAAGGGCTGGACTAGAAGATCTCCAGGGTCCTTTCAGGCTCTATGATTCTATTAATACAGTTGTAAACACCTAACACTTATTAACAGATGAACACATATATTGCGGTGCACACTCAAAAGGTTTTATTGATAAGTCTGAGACCTCCAGCCATTCCAGTTTATTCAACAAACCATGGCTTAGCTCATGTGCATTGAGCCTGTCTTTCAAATCAGGAGAAACAGCTGTCATTTATTCTTGGAACAGTCATTAAAAATCAAGTGTGGTTTACTCAGAAAAAACTCAGAAACTCAGAAAATTAGACGATTGGACCCAAATAATAATAATAATAATAATCAAGAGCCTCGACATACAAAGAGGCTTGAGGGGCAGCTAAAGTATAGGGTGCCTGTTGCTATGAGCCAGTTGTCAACCCTGAAGCTGGCATGACCGAATCCATTTTTACCACTTCAAGTGTTGCCACACTGGAGCTGAGGGATAGAGAGGCGGGATTTGAGATCGAGAGGGGATCTTGTAGCCAAAGCAAAATACTTTCTCTTGGGAACCAAGGACATTCTCACACCTGGTTGGAGGAAGGCGGAGTGATGCTGCCCCGTTGCTAGGCTGCACTGTGATTGGACCATGTGGCCGATTGTTTTGAGAAAGTAGAAAATCTTTCACATGGGTGAAAACCACGGGAGTCTTAAGAGTCATTTTTTCACCAGATATGTGCCAATATGATATTTCCAATAAAAGTATTCTTTGAGGGATACTTGGAATCCTGACATTAAACCGACTCGACACCAGTGCTACCATTTCAGTAGAACATTTTGGGGGAGTCCCAAAGAAATTTGAGAACATCCTAACTTCCTTGCCTGGCTTCTGCCGGTACTCCATCTTGATATCTGGCCATTTTCCCCAGCTAAAAGGGACAAGGAAGTCCACCTGGTTGCTGCTGGCTTATCTGGATCTGTTTGTGAAATAGATCCTGCCTCGTCATAGAGGGCTGGGTTGATTCATCCCACTGGCACAAAGACTGACTCACGCCAGGTGTCTGAACTCACTGCAGAGGATTCCTGATTGCAGCTCCCAGCTGAGTCACGGCAAGCTGGAGAAACATCAGGTAAATCTGTGGAGCCATCTGGACGAGAGCATCTGCCTCTTCCCCAATGGGGCCAGTTTGCAGCTTTGGAAGCCATATTGAGACCAGATGCTCCCAAGCTGCCACATCTTGAGCCTTGGGAAAGTGGGAAGGGGGAATTTATTGGAATATATCTAGTTAGACCTTATAAAATTCTTTTTTTTCTGATTTAAGGTCAAGTTGTGTTGTGCATAAAACTTTAACCTTGGGCTGTCTATTATTGACCTCACCCCTTTCCTAAGTGGTCTGTACGGGGCGTGCATAAGCGCACCAACGTGCCTACCGTCCCTGTCCTATTGTTTCTTTTATTTTTTATTTTTCTTATATGTATCCATGTATTCATAACTATGTTTTTACTTATACCTATTATCTTGTAAGCGATTGACAAACCAAATAAATAAATAAATAAAATAAATTAAAAATAAATGAGAGGAAGTCTCAAGTTGGGACAGGTGGTGATTGGGGCATGTGATGCGATGATGGGTGCAGGGGGTGGATTTATAGTTTTTACTTATTGCAAGGAAGCCTGGAACTTTCAGATTCGGGATTTCCCAGTTGTGCCAAGTTTACTATCCAAAATAAAAAGAACTTTTCAGAGGATGTCTGTCTCGGGGTTATTAGTTGGAGTGTAGAGTTGCTGGAATGCTGACACTGGTGTTCTTGGTCAACAGACACCTGGCTGATTCTCCCACTCACAGGAAGAGGGAAGATCATCTTCTTGGTGAGCCTTCCCAAGCCTTGGAGATGCCTCCAGATTCAAAATGCGAAAGGATGAGTTACAGATAACAGATAACAGATCATCAGAATTGGAAGGGACCTTATATAGGTCATCTAGTCCAACCCCCCGCCCAAGCGGGAGACCCTACACCATTTCTGAGAAATGACAGTCCAGTCTCTTCTTGAAAGTCTCAAGTGATGAAGCTCCCACAACTTCCGAGGGCAACTTCTGTTCCATAGGTTGATTGTTCTCACTGTCAGAAAGTTCCTCCTTATTTCCAGGTTAAATCTCTCCTTGTTCAGTTTCCATCCATTGTTCCTTGTCTGGCCTTTGGGTACCTTGGAAAACAGCTTGACTCCTTCCTCCTCTCTGTGGCAGCCCCTCAAATATTGGAACACTGCTATCCTGTATTCCCTGGTCCTTCTCTTCACTAGACTAGCCAGACCCTGCAACCGTTCATTGTATTTTTTAGCTTCCAGTCCCCTCATCATCCTGGTTGCTCTTCTCTGCACTCTTTCTAGAGTCTCAACATCTTTTTTATAGTGTGGTGACCAAAACTGGATGCAGTACTCTAGGTGTGGTCTTACTAAGGCTTTATAGAGTGGTGGTATTAGTACCTCATCTGATCTTGATTGTATCCCTCTGTTAATACAATTTAGGATTGCATTGGCTTTTTTGGCTGCTGCTGCACACGGCTGGCTCCTATTTAGCTGGTTGTCCACTAAGACTTCAAGATTCCTCTCAGAGTTACTGCTATTAAGCCTGGTTTCATCCCAGTCTATATGTGTCCTTTTGGTTTTTCTTGCCTAAGTGTAGGACTTTACTTTTCTCTACTCTGAATTTCACTTTGTTAGATACGGCCCAGAGTTCTAGTCTGTCAAGATCCATTTGGATCTTGTTGTGAGTTGTGAGGCACAAAGCACTGCAAAGGAAACATTAGACTCAATTAAACATTTATTCAGTTTTAAAAACAGCCTAACGTTTGTCCCTCAAGTGCTTGCCCACCTCCTCCTCCCATGACTGCTGGGAGAGAAGGAATTCATTTCCCCCTTCCCCCTTTTGCTGACTGGTTAAAAAGCAGAATTTCACCATAAATCATTTTCTTGATCAGAAGAAGCCACAAAGTTCTCCGTTCCCTCCAGGATTGGCTAGCTTCATTCTTTCAATGCAGAGGTGGGATTCAGCCGATTCTGACCAGTTCTGGAGAACCAGTATTAGCGGAAATTTTGAGTAGTTCGAAGAACCGGCAAATCCCACCTCTGACTGGCCCTGCCAGCCCCATCTATTCCCTGCCTCCCATCGAGTCCCAGCTGATCGGCTGGGTCTCCTTTGGTGGCCCTGCACAGGAGAACGGAGCTGGAAAGCAGGTTAGTGGGGTGGGGAGGGAATGGGGATTTTGCAGTATCCTTTCCCTGCCATGCCCACCAAGCCACGCTCACCAAAGAATGCCCAAAGAACCAGTATTAAAAAAAGTTGAATCCCACCACTGATTCAACGCATGAAACCATGGCTTCCTTCACTGTGTTCCTTTGGTTGAATGCAGTGGTGGGATTCAGCCAGTTCACACCAGTTTGGGAGAACCAGTTGTTAACTTTCTGAGTAGTTTGGTGAACTGGTTGTTGGAAGAAATCATTAGGGCAGAGAACCGGTTGTTAAATTATTTGAATCCCACCACTGGTTGAATGATGTCTGGATTCCCAAAACAACGTTGGCAAATCATGACGACTGAGTTCACACAACATACTAAGCCACAAGCAAGCCAACCAGGTTGTGATTTTGAGACTCTGGAAAGAGTGCAGAGAAAAGCAACCAAGATGATTAGGGGACCAGAGGCTGAAACATACAATGAAAGATGGCAGAAACTGGACATGTCTTCTCTTCTCTGGACCTTCTCCTCTATGCTTTCCCCCTGGACATGCTTGGGATGCTATAATCAAACATGATCAGTTCCAGAGCTGTTGAGGGATTGTAACCTGCTCCTTTCTCAGGTAGATGGAATGGAACAGAAGTGGGGTCAGAAACATTCAAAGATGAACTATCTGCTGCTTTCCTCACTGGCCGTGTGAAACAGGGACATTGTGTGTAACAGAGGGATACAGTCAAGATCAAGTGAGGTACTAATACCACTCTATAAAGCCTTAGTAAGGCCACACCTAGAGTAGTGCATCCAGTTTTGGTCACCACACTATAAAAAAGATGTCGAGACTCTAGAAAGAGTGCAGAGAAGAGCAACCAGGATGATGAGGGGACTGGAGGCTAAAAAATACAATGAATGGTTGCAGGGCCTGGCTAGTCTAGTGAAGAGGAGGACCTGGGGAGACAGGAGAGCAACCTTCCAATATTTGAGGGGCTGCCACAGAGAGGAGGAAGGAGTCAAGCTGTTTTCCAAGGTACCCAAAGGCCAGACAAGGAACAATGGATGGAAACTGAACAAGGAGAGATGCAACCTGGAAATAAGGAGGAACTTTCTGACAGTGAGAACAATCAACCCATGGAACAGAAGTTGCCTTTGGAAGTTGTGGGAGTTTCATCACTGGAGGCTTTCAAAAAGAGACTGGACTGCCATTTGTCAAAAATGGTGTAGAGCAGGGGTCTTCAAACTTGACAGCTTTAAGACGTGTGGACTTCAACTCCTAGAATTCCTCCTTCTGTCATGTTAGCTCAGGAATTCTGGGAGATGAAGTCCACAAGTCTTAAACTTGCCAAGTTTGAAGACCCTAGGTGTAGGGTCTGCTTGGGGGGGGGGGTTGAACTAGATGACCTACAAGGTCCCTTCCAACTCTGTTAATCTGTAATACTTTAGCTCGCTGTATGACTGCAGGCCTGTGCTAAAAGGATCTTCTAATCCCCAAACAGCTGCCTGTCTCTTTGCTTCCTTTCAGCAGGTGCTTATCTAGGTGTTACCCTTTGTTGCTTGTCATGCCCAGCCAAACAGCCAAAGCCCTTAGTGTTAATTTCATCTACCTTTTGATGTGTACTTGCTTTGCGTGCTCTATCATTAGCCTCACTAATTTAGTCAAAAGAAATGTAAATGACTGCAAGAAGAGATATCTGCCATCTTGATTTCTCTCAGGCAACTCTGCATTCCAGCAATCGTTTTGGTCCTCTATTGCTCTGATGGGATATGAGAAGAACCTTGAGAGCAGGAGGAAGAGACGATGGTCAGAGAAGAGAGATCTCAGCCCCCAAACCCAAAAGGGGTGGAGAAAGCATCTCAGAAGGGCCCTTCCCTCACCCTCAACTTACAACAGTTCACTTAGTGACAACAGGAGTTCAAAGTTACAACAGCACGGAAAAATGTGACTTACGGCTGTTTTTCAGAATTACGACTTTTGTAGCATCCCCATGGTCACACAATCAAAATTCAGGTGTTTGGCAACTGACTCATATTTATGACCGTTGCTATGTCCCAGGGTCATGTGATCCCCTTTTGTGACCTTCTGACAAGCAGTCAATGGGGGAGCCACATTCACTTAACAACCAGGTTACTAACTTTATCAACTGCAGTGATTCACTTAGCAACTGTGTCAAGAAAGCTCATGAAATGGGGCAAAACTCATTTAACAATAGAAATTTGGGATCAATTATGCTCAAAAGTCGAGTACTACCTGTAATGTGTGATGACCCAAAGGGGTGTGGCACAAAGGCAACACAGTCAAATAAGCAAGAAGAGTTCCTTTATTGTCTCCAACTTTGTCCCCGATGTCCAGGTTACCTTCGGCTGGAGAAAAACTCTCCCAGGAACAGCCTTTAATTGGAGAAAATTTAGTCCAAAACATGAGCAACACAAACTGTAACTAAAAATCCAAACAAACCACGCTGAAGTAATTAACTTGTCATGGCAGGAGAAGGAATTTCAGACTTGAAAGCATGGCAAAACTCACACAGTTGGAAAGATGCCAGGAACCCAGATAAGCCACGATGATACCAGATAAATTCACAATTTGCTCCCAACAGTTTGCCATGTGCAGCTTCCCTTTTTAAACACTGTGTTCCCAGCTGCAGTTAATGAAGGGAATCAGGGCCCTTTCCTCCCCCATAAGCCATGCAACCCATGTTGCTCTCTTCTCCATTCCTCCCTGCGTTCCCTAGGATGAAGAGTGGTGTTAGGAATATGAGTCACCTAACAGCTATTTGGGTTAGAAATATATAAACCAGGATAAACATTTTAAAACTGTATCTTTAAGAAAATGCAAAACTGTAATTAGGTGTGGTTTCTCAAACAGCCATAAGATGGAGCCAGAAACCTGGTTTGTCTTAGTCTGAGTCTCAGAAGAGAGTGTGAGTGTATCTCTGTTTCCTTCTGTTGGAAAGTATTGCCGTTCCTCCATTTCTTCTAATTGACTGATATTCATGGATTTGATGTAAGTCTGATACTGAACTGTTTTCGACACTGGACTTTGATATTTGGATTATCCCTGGATTGAAAAACTGACTGATTTACTTGTGAATGACTTTGGATTGCTTATTTTGGACTTTGCTTAAACCTTTCTGGAATTAAAAACCTACATTTACTGTACAGTGTATCTGTGTACTGTGTGTGCATTATTCAAACACTTCTCTCAAATACGTCTCCCTGTATGCACTCATTCTCCTAACGGGGAATTACCTCAACACTGGTTATGGGCCCAGGCCATACCAGGCTCAGATAACTGAGAGTTAGTGTGAATACACAGTACTGTATACAGACAGCTGTTTACTGTTTAATTGTGGTTTACTATCCTGATAAAGATGGCACAAGTCACTTCAACATGTCTATCACTGATAACCCGGTTGGATGGAACAAACTATGTTTCCTGGTCTATGGAGTGCAGTCTACTTCTCCGTAGAGAAGGTTTATGGAATGTAGTTCAAGACCCACCGGATGTAAATGCTTGGGATCCAGCAAATGAGGATGATGCCAAGAAGCTTGCTGACTTTAAACAGAACAACGAACGAGCTCTTTGTATAATTGGACTAACACTGAGTGACCAGCAGCTAGTCCATATTCATGGAGAAGAGTCTGCTGTTAAGTGTTGGGAGAATTTGAAGAGGATTTATGTTCATGACAGTGTAGGTGCACACATACATCTTACACGTAAACTGTTTAGAGCACGTCTTCTAAAAGGTGGAGATATGTTAGCTCATTTAAACTTCATGAAAAAAATTTTTCAGGAGCTACATGAAAAAGAACTGATATTTTCAGAGCTGCATCAAGTTTACATCATTCTTTCCTCATTGGATGAAAGTTATGATGATTATGTATCTTCACTGGAAGTCCTGCCCAGAGATAAACTGACATTGACTGACATAACTGGTAGGTTGCTAGAAGAAGCAAGAAGACGGCTGGATAGGGACCAACTGAGGAAGGAACAACCACAAGAAGAGGATTTGTCTTCAACTGCCTATGCTGTTAGGAAATGTTTTTCTTGTGGGGCTAGGAGACATATAGCTAAATTCTGTAAGAAGGGAAAACAACAGAATACTGGCAAACACTAGAAGGCCAAGAAGAATGTTAGTTTAGCTATGTCTAGCAATTCAACTATAAACCATGATTTGTGGGTTGTTGATAGTGGAGCATCGCAATGCATTACTAAAGATAGAAAAAGGTTTGTAAAGATGTCCACAAGTAAACAACATGTATCATTGGCAAATGGATGGAAGATTAAAGCATCAGGTGAAGGTACTGCATATTGTTCTTGTATAAATGAACATTTAACTATGTTATATGTACCTAAACTGAAATTTAATTTATTGTCAGTAAGGGCTTTAGTTAATATTGGTTATGTAGTAACCTTTAGGAGAGATAACTGTATAATAGAGAAAGAGGGTAAAAGTGTTACTGCTACTTTAAAAAATGATTTATATGTAATACATGATGATCAGCTGAAGATGGCGAACTCAGTTTATAACAATGTTAAGCCACATGATGAATGTATACATTTATTACATAGACGTTTGGGGCACATTAATTTCAAAATGCTCAAACAAACTGTTGAATTGGCAGAAGGAGTAAAATTGAAACCCTGTAGCAAGTATTTACACTGTAATGCTTGTAGCCAGGAGAAGAGTAAGGTTACTCCTGCAAACAGACTAAATGGGTTTAAGACCAAACAACCTTTAGAGGTTGTGTTTGCTGACATAATTGGTCCTAAGAAACCAAGTTTAGGAGGTGCCTGTTATATTTTGAGTATTATGGACCATTACTCACGATATGGTTTCTGCTATCTTATGAAAAACAAAACAGAAACATTCCAACATTTCTTTAACTGGCTAAGGTTTGCTGAGAGAAAAATGAAAAGTAAAGTAATTACTTTAGTTACTGATAATGGGACTGAATTTGTTAACAAAAGATTCCAAACTATGCTAAAATTGGCTGGTGTTGAGCATAAACGTTCTGCACCTTACAGACCACAACATAACTCGTTTATAGAATGAAGAGGGCAAACATTACAAGGCATGGCTCGCACTATGTTATCTGATTCAGGTTTACCTGAAACACTGTGGGGTGAAGCCCTAATGTGTAGTAATCATGTTTTAAACAATGTAGTTAATACAACAACTGGAGAATTGGCATTCACTCGTTGGCATGGCAGAAAACCAAATTTAAGTTACCTACACACATTTGGAGCTCCAGCATGGGTGCATATTCCCTCACAAGTAAGACTGAAAGGGCAACGTAGAGCTAAGAAGTTATTTTTTGTGGGTTATGAGGCCAACCATCGATCATTTAGATTCTGGGATCAAGGCACAGCTCATGTTTATTGTAGTGCTAGTGCAAAATTTCTTGATCACGTTGGATGGGATAAACTGGAACAGGAATCCAGCAATGATATTATTTTTGACACCCAAATAGTCTCTAAAGATGATATCAGTAAACAACAAATAGCCATTAAAGAGGAAAAACAGGAGGAAGTAGAAGAACAGGCACAGGAAGAGGTAGAAGAACAGGAGCAGGTGGCACAGGAAAGTCCACCAGTTAGCCCTGTATTACCAAGATGTTCAACCCGTGTAACATGACCACCTGATAGATATCAGGCTAGTGTTGTGTGCCAAGTGAACACAGTTCCAAGTAATTATAGTGAACTAAAACTGTATCCTGCTAAGGATCAGGCTGCTTGGCAGAAAGCAATGGATAAGGAACTGGAATCATTAAAAAGACTGGAGGTATACGAAAATGTTAAGTTACCACCAGGTAAACATGCCATAGGATGCAAATGGATATATAAACTGAAGACAGGTGTAGATGTGATTGTTACCCATAAAGCTAGGTTAGTAGCACAAGGGTTCAATCAGACAGCAAATGACTATGATGAGGTGTTTGCACCTAGTCTGAAGGCTACTACATTAAGGGCAGCATTAGTGTGGGCAGCTAAGGAGAAATATATTGTAAATCATTTGGATGTAGAGACAGCATATCTGCATGCACCGTTGCAACACACTATATATTTAAAGAAACCTTTAGGTCTCAAAAATGATAATACAACTGATTGCTGGAAATTGAAAAAGAGTCTTTATGGCTTGAAGCAATCAGGATTTGAGTGGAACCAATGTATAGTAAAAGAATTGACTAAAATAGGGTTTGTAGCTGGCATGGCTGATCCATGTTTGTTTAAAAGAGAAAGTAATGGTGTAATTTCATTATTGTTATTATTTACTGATGACATAGCATTAATCACCAAAACTGAAAAAGCTACTAAAATAATCTCACTGTTGGAACAGAAATTTAAGATAAAACAGTTAGGAGAAATCAAACAATATCTTGGTTTAAAGATAGATAGAACTAGGGGAGGATACAAGATCTCACATGCAGATAAAATTAACCAATTACTAAAAAGTTATAAAATGGAACTTTGTAAGCTGGCTAAAACACCAATGAGCCAGGAGTTTAGCCATAGTGATGTTCAAAGTCCTATTTTTGATAAGAACATTTATCAGTCTTTGATTGGTAGTTTATCTTATCTCAGTAATTGGTCAAGGCCAGATATCGCATACAATGTTAATCAATTAGCAAGATTTAATGCTGAGCCAACTGAAAGGCTCTGGCAAGCTGCTAAACGTGTGTTAAGATATCTGAAACAAACAATGCACTATGCATTGTATTTGGAGCCTAAAGATGAACTGAATTTGACTGCATATGCTGATGCTAGTTTTGCTACAGACATAAATACACGAAAATCTACATCGGGTACTGCTGTATTATCTGGAAAAGCATTGATTGGATGGAGATCTATTGGACAGAAACATCTAAGTTTGTCAACAATGGAGGCTGAATTCTCATGTTTGCCTTTATTATGTACAGATTTAGTTTTGTATAAACAATTATTGATTGATATGGGAATTGATGTAACAGATTCTATTGTTGTTTATGAAGATAATCAATCAGCAATACAGATGGCTTCAAATATTGCTGTTAAAACAAGAACGAAACACACAGATTTAAAAAATGTGAGACAATGTGTGCAAAGTAAGATGATTAAGCTAGAATACTGTATGTCAGAAAACAATATAACAGATCATTTTACAAAGGCCCAAGGCTCTATAAAGCATAAGGCTAGCTGTGAAGATTATGGACTTAAAATGTAAGGTTGTATATATTATCTTACCCAAAAGGGATGAATGTTAGGAATATGAGTCACCTAACAGCTATTTGGATTAGAAATATATAAACCAGGATAAACATTTTAAAACTGTATCTTTAA
>NW_020717134.1:189695-210351 GCF_900518725.1 Notechis scutatus | reverse complement strand
ATTTGGTGCAGTACACATGAGGACATGTCCCTTTCTGACTCTCTTTATGAAAGGCCTCATATTTGTACTTTTGCACGCCTGATTGGATTTGCTGAGAGCAAATTGTGTGCACCAATCCCTTGATAGGAGGAGAGTGATTGGTGCAAACAATGCTGTGAATGTGCTGATCATTCACTTTTCCCTCAATTGCCTCCATTATTGTCTTTTCCTCTTTCTTGGAGAAGAGGAACAGAGTCTGAACTCTTATTGAAGCAGGGGTGTAAACAGGTAATGTCACAATAACGATATATTTGCACATCATCAGTACTCACAATAACTATATCTGAAATTTAAAATTGAGACGCTGTTTTGTGTAGGTGTTACATTGGGGCAAAATACTCAGTCCCGGGTCTTTCTCATGAATCTATATTCCTGTATGAAAAGATAATGCTCTGAAAGAACTCGTGAAGACTAGTAAACCATCTTTTTGGATCGTGGTTTAATGACCTTACAAACACATGCATAGGAGAGGTTGGATCGTGCCTTTTCCATGTGTACAAGGTTCTTTTGAGAGCTCTGTAACGGCCTGTGAATTTTTTTCAGGGTCCTGATTTGCAAATTGCTTTAGGACACAATGATGCAACAGATCATTGAACTGTTACTTGGTAAATATTCAATACTGCTTTTAGTAAAATGCACTAGTGTTGCAGCCTCCATAGTGTGAAAGTTAAATAACAATGGGTTCTGTTTCACCTTTTAGTTGGGATACCTTTTTTATTTTTTGGTTTAAGAAAGATGTTAGTCTTAGTAAAGGCAAAGAACATGGAGGCAACATATTAATATCGCTAGTGATAAGAGCCGCGGTGGCGCAGTGGTTAGAGTTCAGTACTGCAGGCTATTTCCGCTGCCTGCCGGCTCCCTGCAATTTGGCAGTTCGAATCTCACCAGGCTCAAGATTGACTCAGCCTCCCATCCTTCCGAGGTTGGTAAAATGAGGACCCAGATTGTTGGGGGCCAGAGGCTGACTCTGTAAACTGCTTAGAGAGGGCTGTGTAAAAGCACTGTGAATCGGTATATTAGTCTTAAGTGCTATCGCTAGTGGTACTTTTTGTTAGAAAGCTCTCCATCCTCATTCACCAAGGGAAGATAAGCTTTCCAGGCTCTGCTGCTTCATTACTTTCTGGGTCTTGTAACATATAAGCAACCAATTAAGGAATCGGTATACTGTGAGTTACTGTTATCCCTTTTTAAAAATCAGAAATAACTTCTTTTTGAATGCACTATTTTTTTATTTATTTTTTTCCCACTAACCCTTTGTTGCTAATACCTCTCCAACTCATAGCTGGCTTTATAAAGTCACCTCTCTCTCAAAAGAAACTGACAGAGGAAAGTGTGGAACTGCACTGTGAGGCTATTGGCAACCCCATCCCCGAAATCCAGTGGTGGTTTGAAGGAGCTGACCCCAATGGTACCGCCATACAGCTGTGGGATGGCGCCTGGCAGAACCGGGTCCAAATCAGCGCAACCTACCAGCGGCACTCCTCAAGCACTATCGCCATCACTAATCTCACGATCAAAGACTCTGGCACGTACGAATGCTGGGCCAGCAACGACCCTGATCGTAACCACTTGTCGAAGAGCCCCAAAGTCAAATGGATCCGTTCCCAGGCGAATGTCATTGTCACTAAGCGTGAGTGGCAGACTCCTACGTGTCGGCGTTCCCACGGACACCGAAATGTCTCCAACATTACCATCCCCATGCCCCCCCCCGCCTCTCCTTCCACCCGTGTCCTGTGGCTTTCCAAGACCCTCTTATGCACCTCGGCTTCCCGACCCTCGTGAACCCCGCAGGGATCCACCTGCAGCCTTGGGGTTGTGACCTCTCCGTTGAAATGATCCTGCCCTTTGGGGGATCCGTTGGAATGCTGCCTCTCTTCCCCCAACGTTCCCATTAGAAACAGACCAGGTTGCCTCTGCGCTGCTTCCACCAGTCATTTCCAAACCTAGTTCCACCCCACTTCCCACCCCGCGCTCTGATGTTTCTTCTTCCATCTGTGCGGTTGTGCTTTTATTTTATTTTTTTTGCTTCCCCACTTTACAAGGAGCACAATTTTGCAGGAGTGAGTCCAAACTTGTATTTGTGCTTGTTGTAACTGGCAACCGTTTTCTGACAAGGCCAAATTTTCTCTCTGCCACCTAGGTCATAGGCTTAGTTCTTCTTGGCTGTAGGATGACCAGTCGGCTATCCTTCCATTTGCAGAGCTGCAAAAGTCAAATTTCTAACAAAGAGGGGGGGGGGAATAAAATGATACGGCCGTTGGCTGAAATGCTGAACTTGCATTGACGGGCAAGAGCGTTTCCAATCTTGGTTTTCAAATTCTTCTCCAGCCCCTTGAAAGCTTGATCAAGGATTCCTTAATGGCGTCAGGAATGGCTTTCTTGTTCCCGAGGCTGAGATACACATATCCTTGGTTCATATGAGGTGATGGTGCAGCCCAGCCAATGCAACATATGAACTAGATCCAGGCTTCAATACCTCTGCAAGTAGACCAGCTCCCCTTGTAGATGTTCAAGGAGTGTCTGTGTGAGAAACTTTTCCTTAACTGAAGGAAGTTTGCAAATGGCTTGTTCCAACAATGGCTCATTTAAAACAAAATGGTAAATGGAAAAACTTATTTTTAGGAGGCAAGTGTCAGGTGTGTCTTTTACCTTTATACCCTGTCTTGTGGGAAATGGCCGACTTGGATGAGTTGGCTTGACTATGGGCAGGGAAAATATTCGTAGCAGTATATTTCTCTTGAAAACGGTGATTAAATATGACGGTTAGCTTGAATAAACTTCTTTCAGTGCTTAAAATCTTTGTTTAGATATTGAATTTACCTTTAGGAGGGGGAAAGGGGGAGTTGCACACCCACTAAATTTCATACTGTTTGCTTACAGTTCAGGGAATGGTCATTATAATTTATTGAATTCCAAAAGAAACAAAGCATGAAAATAGCCACATACTCCTTTTGGGTACTCTGTGCATACGAACTAGGGTGCAGTTGTTTCTCTCTAAAAGAAATGCCAAGAAAATAGCTCTGCTATTTGTGACTTTGTCTTATTTATACCTCATCAGGTGAGAAATCCTCCTTCGTGGCAGGCGAAGGCTAATACAGGTAGTCTTGGACTTACAGCAGTTCATTTAGTGGCCATTCAAAGTTGCAATGGCACTGTAAAAAAAGTGACTTATAAGGCCGTTGCCGCATCCCCATGACCACGTGATCAAAATTAAGGCGCTTGGTTCACCTTTATGACGGTTGCAGTGTCCCAGGGTCACTTGATCCCCTTTTGATACGTTCTGACAAGCAAACTGGGTTACTTAACTGCAGTGATTGACATAAGTGTCATTTAGGTTGACTCTGCAAGAAAGGTTGCAAAATAGGGGAAAGCTCACTTAACAAGGGTCTCACTTAGCAACAGAAATTTTGGGCTCCATTGTGCTCGTAGGTTGCGTCCTACCTGTACACTGTCTCCTGCCACGATTAAACCTTATATAGCCCTCACGTAAGCACAGGCCTTTCCTAGGTAGGCAAAGAGGCCTGATGGGGAATGTGCAGCTTCCGCAGTCTCTCTGGTTGAGCTGGGCTTAGATTGGGGTCGATGATCACCCAGAGGCTGTGGATTGCTGCCTGTATTTCTCTTCTTGCACCGGCTTAAGACCCTTGATGCAATTTCTGCTCCTGGCCTAAGATTGAACTACCGGTACCCCTCGGCTTACAACGATTCATTTAGTGACCATGTGAAGTTACGATGACAGTGAAAAAAAAGTGACGTGACATTTGTCACACGACCATTGCTGCGTCCCCCATGGTCACGTGATCAAAATTTGGGTGCTTGGCAACTGGCAAGTATTTATGACTCTCAGTGTTCTGGGGCCATGTGATCATCTTTTGCAACCTTCCGGCGAGCGGAGTCAATGATTCATTTAACAACCGTGTTACTAATTCAATAACTGCAGTGATCAATTTAATAACTGGCAAAAAAAGGTTATCAAATTGGGCAAAACTCACTTAACTGTCTTGCTTAGCAATGGAAATTTGAGGTTCTACTGTGGTCGTAAGTCGAGGTCTACCTGTATACAGCCATTTTTCATAAAATATATTCCTTTAGTTTACTGCAAAGAGACAGAATGAAACTAGATGTTTCATTGTGGTGACTGTTCAGAAAGGAGAAGAATTTGTACGTGTGTTTAAGCAGAAGAAACAATAAAGCAAAGACATTTACTCCAAAATCACAAATAAAGCACCCAGAATGTTTTGAACCATTCAATGGGTCTGTATGCATAGATACACTATTTTATTTATCCCAGTAGTTGTATTTGTTATTAGTTAACCTTAGAATAATGATGTGCTTAGAAGGTGATGTGCTGCTTAGAAATGATCGTTACTTCTGCTTCCTAATCTCTTTCCCTTCCAATCCCTCAGATGGATGTTAATTTCCTGGTGTTTCATGATTTATACAACTGACCACATTGTTTCAAACCTCAGAGCCTTGATTTTAATGATAGGAGTTAAATGCAATTACTGTGCTGCAACCAAGCTGCTTTTTCCTAGGCATGCAGGTGACCGAACCCTATGTCAAAACCCAGGGCTCTTTCCTTCTTTTAAGAGGTGCTTAAAACATGCTGACACACCCATGATATCCTAACCTAACTTTCGTTTTCTTCTTAACAACCAGGGGCCAAAATCTCAACCTCTCCTGAAGTAACTTCTGGATCAAATGTGATTATTTCATGTAACATAAGTGAAACACCAACACCTATCAAAGGCAATTACTGGATGAAGGGAGAGACAAAGCTTGAGTCCAATGAGACCGCTCTGGATTTTACCTCCTACATGTAGGTGACTTTAAAGTGAAGCGTACATGAGTTAATTGTCAGAATCAGTTTGGTGTAATGGTTCGGGTGTAGTCCTGCCTTAGGCGTGGTGACTTTGGGCCAATCACCAGGAGAACTGGGAGTTCTAGTCCGCCTTAGGCATGAAAAACTTGGCAGAGTGACTTTGGGCCAGTCACATTTTCTCATCCCACCTCACAGGGTTGTTCTGGAGAAAGGAGGTGGAAGAAATAGTTGCATGTTGATTGCATTGTGTTGTATATGAAAGAAATGGGATAAAAAACCTTTTTTAAAAATTATCAACTTCTCCAAATGGAATATTTCCTCCAAATGCAAAATGGGGAAACTTCACAGCTTGTTTGGCCCACTTAACAATGTTCAGTGGAATCATTTTTCACAGTAAGACGTACCCAAGGTCAACATTTTTTTTTATTTCAAATTTTAACGGAGATTATTTCCTAGGAATTATGCAGGAGATTATACTGCATACTTATAAAAGAAGTTAACAACCATTTCTTCCTCCTCCTCACCAGAATTTTGCTAGTAAGGTGGGGGAAGGGAGTAATGAATTGTATGCATTAGCTCAGGGGTCCCCAAACTCGCCATCTTTAAGACTTGTGGACTTCAACTGCTAGAATTCTCCAGCCAGCATAGCTTGAAAATTCTGGCAGTTGACGTCCACAAGTCTTAAAGTTGCCAAGTTTGGAGACCTCTGCATTAGCTTAACAACGAGCCTGAAATGCTTTGCCTGCAGAAAGCATAATTCTTAACTGACTGTCACTGCACAGAAATCTCTGGTGCTTGAATGTTGGGCAGTAGTACTAGCTTCATTCTAAATGAGAAAGGAGGTGGGAATAGCTGGGTGTTCTTCACCTGAGAACAACATGGCACTCAGTGGCAGGTGTAACACAAAAATGGGGAAATGCAGTGTGCAAAATAATTGCTTTTCTTTTTTTTCATCTGGTTTTAATCCCACTGCTAACCACTGCAAGAGCTCACAGTATTTAAAGGTACACAGGTAGTTTTCGACTTGTCACAGTTCGTTTAGTGACCATTTGAAGTTACAATGGCATTGAAACAAGTGACTTAAGAGTCCTTTTTTTTTTTTTTTTTACACTTACAACCGGTTGCAGCACCCCCAGGGTCTCGTGACCAAAATTCGGATGCTAGGGCAACTGGTTCATATTTACGACAGTTGCAGTGTCCTGGGGTCATGTGATTCCCTTTTGTGGCCTTCTGACCTGCAAAGTCAATAGGAAAGCCAGATTCACTTAACGACCGTGTTACTAACTGAACAACTGTAGTGATGCACTCAACAACCAAAGAAAAGTCATAAAGTGGGTCAAAATACACTTCACTGTTTTACTTAGTAACATAAATTTTGGGCTCTGTTGTCATAAGTCAAGGACTACCTGTACTGTACATCTCCTGAAAAGGGGGAAGTACACTTCCTCCAGCAAATTAACAACCAGAAGAGTAGCTATATAATACATATAGTCTTCAACTTACAGCCATAAATGAGACCAGAATTTCTGTTGTTAAGCAATGCAGCTGTTCAATGAGCCAGCCCCCAGTTTTAAGACCTTTTTTGCTATGGTTAAAGTTGTTGAGCAAATCATGCGTTCTTTAAGCGAAGGGAAGGTTGCAAATGGCGTGCATGTCTCCCCCCCCCCCCCCCCCCCCCCCAGGATGCTGCAAACGTAAATACAGGCGGTCCACAATTGAGCCCAAAATTTATGCTGCTAAGTGAGAAATCTGCTAAGTTGAGTTTTGCCTCATTTTACAACTTTTCTTGCCACGTTTGTCAAGTGAATTCCTGCAGTTGTTAGTAACAGATTCCCTTAACAACCAGGTTACTTACTTATCAACTATCCTAGAAATGTTGTTTTGCATGTCTCAATTTATTACATAGCACTGTTGTTAAGTGAATCTGGCTTCCCCATTGATGTTGCTTGTCAGAAGATCGCAAAAGGGGATCACGTGACCCTGGGACACTGCGGCCGTCATAAATATGGACCACTTGCCAAGCATCCGGATGTAAATCATGTTACCCTGGGGATGCTGCAACGGTTGTAAGCCTGAAAAACGGTCATAAGTAATTTTTTTCAGCACCATTGTGACTTCAAATGGTTGTAAGTCAAGGACTACCTATACAAGCCAGGTGCCAAGCAACCAAATTTTGATGATGTGGCTTGCATTGGTTGTAAGTGCAAGGATTTGGTTGCACATTTCTCAGGACTGTTGTAGCTTTGAGCAAATGAATGACTGTAAGTTCAGGGCTACCTATGTTAATTTCTGATCGGACTTCACTAAAACAAAGATAAATCCTTCAGAAAAAGCGTTATTATTCCACCAGAGAGGCAATCAGTAGAAACTTTGCCAATCTGACTACCTGGTGCCAGAGCCTTGGGCATTAATTGATTAATTAATTAATTAATGGAGTCGCCATGGGCAAATAGGCAATATAAATCAAATAAATAAAAATAAATAAAATTAAAACAAGATATGCCATCCTGCAAGGAGCGATTGGTTGGTTATTTGAACTCTTCAGCTACATCTATAGATGGAAGATTCTTGGACAGTCAGGATTATTCTATCCACTCTATTGTTTTATTGTGATGGCTTCCTGGAACTTTTCCTCTCAAGATTCCAGCCCTGTCCCAGAAAGTTTTAATTAGGTGTGCTCAGCGGAGTTTTAGGTGTGTGTCCTACCCTTTGATAGGAAATCTAATCCAGCCTTTCCTAGTGGTTTTTTTTTTCCCCTCCTGGATGATGCTGGAATGTAGTTCCTTTTACTCCGTGACCATTGCCTTTTCTGAGTGACATTATAATTGGCAATACCCATTCCCAGTTCTCCTCCTGCGATGCTTTTGTGTGTTCTACTTGTCACCTGCTGGTATGTGTTTGTGTGTGTGTTTTTGAATCCTAGGATCCCCAAAGTGGATTACGAAACCTCGGGAGAGTACCACTGCGTCTTTGACACCATGCCCCTCTCAAAAGCAACGGTGTACGTGAAAGGTAACTGTTGTGGGGGCTTCAGTCCTCTGCTTTTTTTCCCTCTTTCCATGGGTGAAGCTTGTACACAGAGGAGAAGGACTTGGTGTTGTCCAATGCATGAGGAACGAGCCACTGCTCATGAGTTCCTCTAGCTGCCACTCTAGTCTGAGAAAAAAAGGAGCTATGAAGGCACAGTGGTTAGAATGCAGTATTGCAGGCTAATTCGCTGCTCACTGCCAGCAGTTTGATCCTGATCAGCTCAAGGTTGATTCAGCCTTCCATCCTTCCGAGATTGGTAAAATGAGGTTCCAGATTGTTGGGGGCTAGAGGCTGACTCTGTAAACCACTTAGAGAGGGTTGTAAAGCACTGTGAAGCGGTATATAATTGCTAAGTGGGAGGGAGGGAGGGAGGGAGGGAGGGAGGGAGGGAGGGAAGGAAGGAAGGAAGGAAGGAAGGAAGGAAGGAAGGAAGGAAGGAAGGAAGGAAGGAAGGAAGGAAGGAAGGAAGGAAGGAAGGAAGGAAGGAAGGAAGGAAGGAAGGACGGTGGTGGCACAGTGATGAGAATGCAGTATTGCAGGCTGACTCTGCCCACTGCCAGGAATTTGATCCTGCCCAACCCAAGGTTGACTCAGCCTTCCATCATTCCAAGGTTGGTAACATGAAGACCCAGATTGTTGGGGGCCATATGCTGACTTCATAGACCACTTCGAGAGGGCTGTAAAGCCCTATGAAGTAGTATATAAGTCTTAAGTACTAGTGCCACCCATTTTTCATCACCTAGAGGGGACCATAACAATACCCAAATATTTGTCTCCAGGAAATCCGAGTGGAAGTCTGTTTCAGATGATGTAGACCAGCCTGGTATCCTCTAGGTCAGGGTTTCCCAATCTTGGTAACTTTAAGATGCATGGACTTCAACTCCCCGAATTCCCCAGCCAGCCCTGAGGACTGAAACTTGAAGTCCACGCATCTTAAGGTTGTCATAGTTGGAAACCCTGCTCTAGTTAAATCGGATTGCAATTTCCATACTGGAATTATGGGATTCATAACCGAATACCTCCCAAGGATGATAAATTGAGGGAGGTTATGATATGATAACGAGCTAGTTAGAATGCAGCATTGCAGGTTAACTCTGCCGACTGCCAGCAGTTCGATCTTGACCGGCTCAAAGTTGACCCAGCCTTCCATCTTTCCCGAGGTCGGTAAAATGAGGACCCAGATTGTTGGGGGCAATAGGCTGACTCTAAACCGCTTAAAGAGGGCTAGAAAACACCATGAAGCGGTATATAAGTCTTATAAGTGCTATTGCAGTTGCTAGATGAAATTCCTGTGTTTTCCCAGCCTTTTGCACCTCTGTCCCCAAATAACTAATTCCCAGACCTTGCAAAGAAATCTGCTGTTCACGATGGACGAGAGTTTATAGGCCAGGAGGGTTTCTTGATCAACCTCTCCTCCGACCCCTCTTTGAACTGATGGTGACCTACTGGCTTTTCTGATATCCTGTTGCAGTTGCTCCCCACGTGGTGCCCTACAAGAAGACGGAGCACGGAAACGAAGGAGACGCCATAACGCTGACTTGCAAATGCAATTCTTACCCTCCTGCTACCCAGTGGACTTGGTACAAGATGGTAGACCAGGTGCCTCAGGTGAGCGCCTTTCCTGCCACGAACCCAGGATTCTCCTGCTTCCTCCACACTTAAGTGTCCTGGCTGCTTATGGAGAAACCCATGTTAAGAGTCCCACCTGCGGCCTTTCCAGTTAGGGGTCTTTCTTCAGAGACGGTGAATTGAAGAGAGAGGTTAACATACATACCTGTAAAAAAGAAAAGCCCTCGACTTACAACCAGTGGTGGGATTTAACCGGTTCTCTGCCCTAATGACTGCTGGGTAGGCGTTGCTGGGTGGTCATGTGACTGGGTGGGGGTGGCCAACTCGATGTCACTCGCATTGAGGGGCGCCCCTCCCAGCCCCTCCTTGCCTCGTCTTGCATGTCACGGTAAGAGAGGAAGCTTTTTCAAAGTCATCTTCCCCTTGATTCTAGCCAATAAGATGAGATTTTGCTATCAGAAGACCTGATGTACATTTCCAAGTATTGTTTATCACCATTCTCTCGGTTATAAAGAATAACAGAGTTGGAAGGAACCTTGGAGGTTTTCTTGTCCAACCCCTGCTCAAGCATGAGACCAGTGATGGGATTAAAAAATTTTTTTACTACTGGTTCTGTGAGCGTGGCTTGGTGGGCGTGGCAAGGGAAGGATACTGTAAAATCCCCATTCCCTCCCCACCCCACTAACCTGCTTTCCAGCTCCCTTCTCCTGTGCAGGGCAACCAAAGGAGACCCAGCCAATCAGCTGGGACTCAATGGGAGGCAGAGAAGAGATGGGGGCAGGACCAGTCAGGGGTGGGATTTGCCGGTTCTCCAAACTACTCAAAATTTCCACTACCGGCTTTCCAGAACCGGTCAGAACCTGCTGAATACCACCTCTGCATGAGACCCTATACATCCATCCATTTAGTGACATTTTGAAGCTATAGTGGCACTGGAAAAAAGTGACCTGTGATCGGTTTTCACACTCGCCACCTCCCCTTGATCATGTGGTTAAAATTTGGGTGTGTATTTATGACAGTCGCCCTGTCCATGGTCACATAAATCATTTAGAATCTTGCCAGATGCACTGAACTGCCTTGTGATTTATTTTAACAACTGTGGCAAAGAAGGTCATAAAATGGGACAAATTTCACTTAACAACTGCCTTGCCTTGCAAAAGAAATTCTGGAGTCCATGGTGGTCTTAAGTCAAGGACCCTCTGTACAACGTTTGCTGACTCATGCTCTTGACTAGAAACCCAGTGCCAGTTTTTAAATAGCATTATATACTCAGTTTAAGGGCGGGTGAGTACGTCGATATAAAAAGCCAAAATGCTTTCTTTTTATTTAAAAGGGTCTGATTATCTTGACCCAGTAGATTGTTTTTTTCTGATTATACAACTGATAAGGGCTCTTCCCCCCCCCCCCCCCCAAAAAAAAAATCCGTGGAGCACATGAGAGGAAAAAGGTTAAATGTTTTTTAATATTTTACTTGTACCTCACCCAGAGTCCCACCCAGAGATTTAGAAATCCTAAAGGTGCTTTTTTTCAAGAGGGAGATGCATGGGGGGGGGGAGATGGGTGGTCTCTAAATTCAATAAATAAAATAAAACAGGACCCCAGGTTTAATTTTTATCATGCTCCCGCAAGGGCTAGGGGGGGGAACCCTCTAAATTTATATATGGCCCACCTCATCCGAGTGACTGTGTGATTTACAGATAAAAGCCATTCAGCCACGTACAACGAGATGTAGTTAAAAAGTAAAATAAAACAAAAACAGAATTAAACCAAAGGTTAAAAAAAAAAGGGTGGAGGGCTACACACCACCCCCATGATTTACATGCCACAAACCTCAATATAAGCCACATGGTTTGCATGCCATAAGCCACAGACCACTCTCGTAATTGTGGAGATTCTCAGCCATGCAGGTCACGGTGTCCCAAAGGTGCTTTTTTCAAGAGGCAAGTGGACTTTCTGGTTTTTCTTTTGAAGACGTTTCACTTCTCATCCAGAAAGCTGCTTCAGCTCTGACTGGGATAGTGGGGAATGGAGGGATTTATATTCCTTGCAGTCATCTGGTCATTTGCATTATTTTAGAGAGTCGTTGAGGCAACTTGGAGGTTTATCTGTGTTCTCAGCGTCATCTGAATAGAATAAACCTCCAAGTGGCCTCAGTGTCCTTCAGAAATCCTAAAGGTGCTTTTTTCAAGAGGCAACTGGACTTTCTGGTTTTTCTTTGAAGACGTTTCGCTTCTCATCCAAGAAGCTTCTTCAGCTCTGACTGGATGGTGGGGAAGGGAAGGATTTATACTTCTTGCAGACACAGCTGGTCATTTGCATTCTTTTTAGAGAGTCATTGAGGCCACTTGGAGGTTTACCTGAGTGGTGCAAATGGGCGTGGAGCCTTCTTGGAACAGGGGGTGGGTGGGATTACGACATCGTTTATCTCCAAGCTACAATGCAGTCCTTTCAACGGTTCCAAGACCTGTTTGCACCACTCAGGTATTGCTGAAAAATGTGACTGTTTTTCACACTTAACCGTTGCAGCACCCCAGCGGTTATGTGATCAAAATTCAGGCAACTGGTTCATACTTACGATGGCTGCCGTGTCCCAGGATCATGTGATCCCCTTTTGCGACCTCCTGACAAGCAGAGTCAGTGGGAAAGCCAGATTCACTTAATGACTGTGTTACTAACTTTAACAATTGCCGCGATTCGCTTAAACGATGGTGGCCAGAAAGGTCATAAAACGGGGGCAAAGCTCACTTAACAACTGCCTTGCTTAACAGAAACTTTGGGCTCAACTGTGGTCGTTAGCAGAGGACTTGTCTGTAGCTCTTTCTAAGGGTCTGCCTCTGTCGCTAGTGACACCCCTCTTCTCCCCCAGCCTGTTGCCAACGGCACTGAAGAAAGATTCTACATCCAATCCAATGGCACCAAGACAGATCTTCGGGTCATTTCTTTGGACCTGGAGAAGGACCCCGGGATTTACGTCTGCAATGCCACCAATGAAATGGGCGAAGGGAGTGCTGAGGTGACCCTGAAGGTGCGGAGCCGGCTGGCTGCTCTGTGGCCATTCCTGGGGATTGTAGTGGAGGTGCTGGTGCTGGTCACAATAATCTTCATCTACGAGAAGAGGAGAAAGCCCAATGAGGTTCCCGAGGGTAAGGTGCTGGAATGGGCCAGGGGGAGATTAATCATAATACTATTGCAATCATATAATATTATAATGTGGTACTAAGGAGCCACAGGGGTTAGAATGTAGTACCATAGGCGACTTCTGCTGACTGCTGTCTACCAGCAATTTGCCAGTTCGATCCTGACCGGCTCAAGGTCGACTGAGCCTTCCATCCTTCCGAGGTGGGTAAAATGAGGACCCAGATTTGTTGGGGGCAACATGCTGACTCTGTAAACCGCTTAGAGAGGGCTATGAAGCAGTATATAAATCTAAGTGCAATTACTTGTTAGTTCTGGGGAGGCATGACAAATACGAAAAACAATAAGTACCAAACAGACCACCTGACTTTCCAGATACCCCTTTGTTTTGGCCGGGAAGGACTTCCTGTCTGTCCCTTTTCCTATGTTGGTGACTTCCTGTCTGCCCTCTGCGGCCGTCCCCCACTTCCTTTTGTAGTAACCTTCCCAACATGGCTGACTCCCTGTCTGTTTTCCATGTCTGTCCCTGCTTCCTACCACACCGCATTGGGTACGAAACAAACGATGAGTACTAGGACAACATTTTCACATCAAAATGCATCAAGTGCCAAATTCAACCGGTTTTCAAACCGTTGAGTACAGGGGTACCACTGTGCATGAGTCAAGGAAGGGCTGGCATCCTCCCAAGTAATATTTTGAGCAAAATCTTAAATTACTGAAGACTCTTAATAGCCTTTGGTGCCCATAAAGAGGTTTTCCTCATTTAACCATGGTAATTGGGACCAGTATTTCTGTCGTTAAATGAAGTGTCTTCGCTTAGCGACAGCAATCCCAGCAGTCCCTGCTGCCACCGCTAAGCAAAAATCAGCCAGAACCTCGAGGACTGGTCTTAAGTACCACTTGTTCAGCACTGTCACAACTTTGAACAACTGCTAAACAAGTGGAGCGGAGGCCGTAGTGCTTCCGCGCGAAGCTCCCCTCACGTGAGCAAAGGGCACTTGCGCGCAAAGCTCCATTTGCACAAATGCAGCTCCATGCGCAAGCACCCTCTGCTCACATGAGTGGAGCTTCGTGTGCGCATGCTTGCCCAGCTGTGGCCTGGTGGGCTGTGGCTGCATGGCTGGGGACCCCTGAAATAAGAGATAATTCTCTCCAAACCCGAGTGGGAAGTTGGTGAGATCCTTGTGTTCTTTCACTTAATATGGATCCCTCCTTCCAGGAATATCCAACACTGTTAATTTATTCTTCGTCTCTGTGACAGCTCTCCACCTACTCCACCTCCAGAAGCAGTTTTCTTCTGATGCGTTATCATGTCAAAGCAACAAACGTCTAACGATATACCATACTTTTTGCACTATAAGACGCTCCAGACTATAAGGTGCACCTAGATTTTGGGGAGGAAAACGGGGGGGGGGGGGGGATCTGCCTCTGCCTCCTTGCAGCAAACAGCCTGGTCAGCTTCAGCACAGCACGATTTAGCACGAGCAGCTGATTGACGATTGGATTGGCCTCCCGGAATACCGCCGCTCAGCTGTTCCAGGCTGCGGGGATCGCTGCCGCCTCCACGCACCCCATTTTTGCCCTGTTCCAGACCGCTGATCCCCGCTGGCTGGAATGAGCCAAAAATAGGACGCATGGATACGGTGGTGTGCGGTGGCGATCCCCACAGCCTGGAACAGCTGAGCGGCGGTATTCCAGCAGGCCACTTGTGCTAATCATGCTGTGTTGAAGCTGACCGGGCTGTTTGCTGCAAGGAGGCAAATTGCTGGGAGGCCGAGGTCGAAGGTCGGGGGCTGGCGGGTGGGCGGGGCTTCGGCAGCATTCGCTCTATATAGGAGCCTCTGTGACGCAGTGGTTAGAGTGCAGTACTGCAAACTACTTCTACTGCAGCCAGCTGCCTGCAATTTGGCAGTTCAAATCCCACCAGGCTCAAGGTTGACTCATCCTTCCAAGATCAGTAAAATGAGGGCCCAAATTGTTGGGGGCAAGACGCTGACTCTGTAAATCACTTAGAGAGGGGTGTAAAAGCGCTATAAAGTGGTATATAAGTCTTAAGTGCTATTGCTATAAGATGCACCGACATTTCCACCCACTTTTTTGGTGGGGAGGGGGAGTGCGTCTTATAGTGCGAAAAATATGGTAAAAGACCTAAACCTGGCCCTATTTTTGACTGGGGCATTTAATTAACATTTATGAAGTGAGTAAATCAACCCTTGGGTTTATCACGTCCTACATGATCAATGTTGGCTAAGTATCCCCTGGACGGATTTGGCTGAAGTCCGCTTCGTGCAGCTGAGTCTCCGCAAACAGCTGGTGCCAAGATGCTCTTGTGTGCATCTGTACCAGGATTTTCCCGACATTGGGAAATTACAAGGAGGTCATGTCTTAACAGAGGCTGAGAATGGAAAGCCTTTAAAAATTTCAATACTTTTCCCTGGCTTTTCTGAGTGAAATCATTCTGTGTTGTCACTTATAATTTGGAGAGTCTGTCCCTTAAAATGACAGCTAACTCTGCCCTGGGTTGAAGGCCTGTAAGGGGTCAGATTCTCTAGGGTTGAGATGCCTTAAGACAACGGCCCCCAACCTTTTGGGTCACGGACTGGACCGGGCGTGGTTTCGTGTGCTGCCTGCATCCCACGGATGGGGCTTTGCTTGTTTGTGCAGCCTGGTTTGTGGCATGCCACGGCCCAGTGCCAGTCCACAAACCGGGGGTGGGTGGGTTAGGGGACCCCCTGCCTTAAGAGGCTCCTGCATGTTCGCCCATTAGGTTGCCTAATTATACTAAGCTTGGCTTGGATTCCACACCTGGAAAGGAAATTAATCTCACTCCGATGGCAACTTCGGTGGTCTTGGGCACTGTGGAAACATTGCTGAGTGAGACTTTATCTGCTCCCCTTGTTCCTTGTCTCCTGTGGGGGGCCAAAACAAACAACTCTGCTGCCTCAATCAATGGGCAGGAATGTTTTTAAATCCCTGGAGAAATCTCTTCGCCAATGTCAGCCTTATTTCACTGCTGTCAGCAGTGAATTTCTTCTCTCAGGAAGTATTCTTGTCAGTGTTTTTCCCTCCACATGTTTGCATTTTTAAAAAATATTTTTCCTTTAAATACCTGAGATGTTTCAGTCTAAATCAGAAATTCAGCATCTCCTCCTGTGCCACCCCCTTCTCTTCTTTCCTTTTAAAACAATGTTTTCCTTGCTGTGGAGATTTAAATCATTGTTCTTTATATTTTTCTTGGTAAGCCGGAAAATATTCTTGACTTTCTTCATCCTTATAAACTTAAAGTCCTGCTTCATATATACGTTGTCTTTGCAGCAATTCTTTGACTGGAGTAAAGGGAAAGGGAAAATCTTAGAGCAGGCGTGGGGAACTATCGTCCTGTTACGATTTGTGGACTTCAATCCCCAGTATTCTTGAGCCAGCAGGAATGGCGGGCTCAGGAATTCTGGGAGTTGAAGTCCTCCAATCATAAAGAGGCCACAGTTCCCTACTTCTGTCTTGGATGCCCAGGCTGCAGCCCACTACTGGGTCACGACCCATTCAGAACCGGGCCACACAAGTGGTGGGAGAGCTCACACACACACACACCACTCACACAAAACCATCCCCTCTTCCCATCCCCCATGTTGGGCTGGACCACCAAGCTGCAAAGGTTGGGAACCGCTGTCTTAAGAGGATAGGAAGGTTTCTTGATTGGCTTAAAACAGTGTTTCTCAGCCTTAGGTACTTACAGCTGTCTGGACTTCACCTCCCAGAATTCCCCAACCAGCATGCTGGCTGGGGAATTCTGGGAGTTGAAGTCCAGACAGCTTAAAAGTGCCTATCTGGCATTCACTTTGAATTAAATTCTTTCTTGCTGCTGCATGTTAACCCTTTGTGGTAAATGGAAGAAGTCCAAACTAAATCCACCTCTTGCTCTTGCCCTGGTTGTCTTGTCATCCATGTATGATCGTAGTACCCCTGTGCTAGTTTATCTAGCGGTGAAGACACCTGGCTAGAAACTGGGGGACCAGGAGTTCTACTCCCACCTCAAGCACAAAAATCAGCTGGGTGACTTTGGGCCACTGTGAATTCTGGTCTCGCGTTAGGTAGGAAAGTCACCTGGGTGACTCTGGGCCAGTCCCTCTCTCTCAGGCCAAGCCACCTCACAGGGTTGTTGTGGGGAAAACAGAATGTATAAAAATAATGAAGGTGGGATGTAAATAAATGAATGTAGACGTGTTAAAAGCTAGGGATTATTATTTTTTTTTGACAAATAATAGATGGGATGATAGATAGATACAGTAGAATGAATTGGGGGTGAAGGAGGTTAATTGCCCAGCCTCTCTGAGGAAACTGGGCGGTTTATAAATAGGAAATATAAATGTATACATAAATAAATGTCACAAAGTGTGATTTGCTTATTCGCCAAAATCCTCTTGCTGACTTCAGTCTTTCTCCTCCTCTCTTCTTTTGCTCAAAGATGATGATGATGGAGGCTCTGCACCCCTGTAAGTATAAGGAATCGTTTTTCCCCCCCTTTCCTGGTAAATCACCTCCTGAGGCCACTTGTGGGTGGGAAATCAGACAACCAGCTGGATGTGCCCAACTGCAATTAACCTGAGCAGGCATAAAGGCCCTTCGGGAGGCTGCCTCCTGCCTGACAGAACCAGGGTTAAGCCAGAGGCTGCTTACTGAAGACTGGCAGGTTGTGAAAGAGGAGGAGCAGCAGGAAACAGAGGGGGGAGGAAAGAGCAACCCACAGGGCCCAAAGCGGGGGAGGGGGGGAGAAGGAGAAGGATTAATGGGCCCTTTAAAGTGAGGGGTGTGTGTGTGTGTCAAACTGGATTTCTTTGAGGGCCGGATCAGTGTTAACAGTTGTCCTCCACAGGCCGGCCAGGAGAGGAACGTGGGATGGACGGCTCCTGCAACACCCTGCCAGCCAAACCAGGGCACCGGGGGGCAGGGGAACAACACCCCCCCACACACCCCATTTTCAGCCTGGATGGCCTCCTGCAGCACTTTGCCGGGTTGTGGGGAGCCCAGACCCCCCCCCCAGTGCTCCATTCTGGTTGCCAGAGGCCCCCAAAAGGCACTTTGCTATTTCCAGGCCAGCCCCGTGAGCCAGATTTAAGCACCCCCATGGGCCAGATCCGGCGGGTGAGCCTGGCGTTCGACACCCCTGCTTTAAAGTCTAGAAACACAAGGGGCTCGGTTGGCTATGCCAGAGCAGATTTTTCTCAATCATGGCAACTTGAAGATGTGTGGACTTCCAACGCCCAGAATCCTAGGAATTGAACTCCACGCTTCTTCAAGCTGCCAAGGCTGAGAAACTGCTTAAAATGGTCTTGTCTTGAAATCTCAGCGTAGCTCACGGCTGGCTGGGAAATTCTGGGAGCTGAAGTCAACACATCTTCCAAGTTGTCGAGGTTGAGAGACACTCGCTTTTAACTTTGGGGAATATGGGCTGCCTGCTGTCTCTGACCAGATGGGTAGGTGAAAGGGAGAGCTTTCTAATTGTGTGTGTGTGTGTGAAGTCTCAGCATAGGTCCTAGACTCCGCCTACTTGCTAATCTAGTTTAGACTTTGACACAGATCGTCCTTAAGGTCTAGAACTGACCGACTTTCCCTCTTGCCTCCCAGAAAAGGCAACACTGCAAACAACATGGACAAGAATGTGCGTCAGAGGAATGCAAATTAAGCTCACGGCAAGGTAGGATTCCTGGGAGGGCTGAGCAACGGCAGGTGGGAGTCCCCCAATATGGCCACGTTGCACCCACCCTCCAGAGACGAAAAGAAAACCCCATTCTTGAAAATTCTGGGTTTGCTTTAGAAAAATAACAGCAACGGAAAAGGAAGTCCGCCTCTTCTCGGCCAGGAAATGTCGTCGTCCTGGCTGATTATGACGGAGGAATTAGTCAGTGGAATAGCTTTCCCCCAGAAGTTGTGGGTGCTCCCATTACCACTCAAGAAGTGATTGGGCAATCATTGGTCCTGAATGGTATAAGGTCTCCCTTGTAAGCAGGGAGTTGGTCTAGAGGACCTCTGAAGTCCCTTTCAACCCTGTTGTTCTGTGTTCTACCCTGTTTTCCCAAAAAATACCACCTACCCAGAGAGTAAGTCCTAGCTTGAATTTTTTTACATGTGCGCCCAATATAAGCCCTACCCCCGAAATAAGCCCTAATTAAGATCCCACCCACTCCAGAGTGGACAGGTAAAAGTTAAGCTAGGGTAAGGATCAAGGGTGGGTGCAGCCGCCTTACTACTTACCTTTGGACAGTTGTAGCCAGGCCTTCCACACCCCGATACCTGCCCATTTCTTCTGCAGCTGGCAAAGCTTTCCTGAAGGCCTCTGGAGCTGATAACAAAGCGCTGGATCGATCCAGAGCTCTCTTATTGGCTGCAGAGGCCTTCAGGAAAGCCTTCCTGGCCTCAGAAGAAGTAGCTCCTGAAGGCCTCTGACCGCGAAAAGGAGGCTGAGGGCGATCCGCACAAGTGAGGTCAGTCAGTGGATGGCATCCCCCCAAAATAAGACCTGGTGCCTTTTTTTGGTGGCAAAAAATATATATAAGACAGGGTCTTATTTTTGGGGAAACACAGTAATACCCTCTAAAAGTGCTTGGACTGCAACTCGCATTATTTACACAAGAGGGACAAAAGTTGCAATCCAACACATTTTCAGGATACCAAGTTGGGAAAGGATGGAGCATGTAACCCCAATTTGAACCTCCCTTTGCACCTGGTATCTACTCAGCCAGGTGAAGGTCATTCGGCATTATTGCCCTATCCCACTCACCTAACAGGAATACCGGGAAGATGTCATGTATTACCGATAGAAGAGAATAATTGTAGCTCAGGGTTAACTGTGGAGGCCTTGGTGCTTTCTGAGCTTGGTTTTTTCCTTCTAGATATTTCATTACCCAACTAGGTAACATCATCGGTGCTGAAAGAGAGTGGGGTTTGCTCTGTTTGTATATGAGGGCGATGAATCGATCCCATAATCGGTGGCCGCCCAGAACCTGTCCATATAAGAGAGTTGTCACAATTCAATATTTTTAAAACTCTTTCCCCCCCCCAAACTCATATCCTTTAGTGCACATGAGTCTCACATACTTCCCAGCTGGCATTCTTGTCATGCTATGTGTCAGCATTGCAACTAACCAACTCCAAGACAATAAACTCCAAGGCAATCAATTCCTCAAAGTTCCATTGTATTGGAGTTGTCATATTGGCACATCTGGGAAAAGCCACATCTGAGAGTTCAAAGGAGAAATTCAAAGATCCCTCCCCTGCACCCATCAGTCCATCACATGGCCCAATCAAAATTTTCGCCCCAACTGGAGACATCCCTCCAGTCACCCCCCTCCAGGGGCAGGGCAGCATGTCCTTGACTGTCTGAGAAAAGAATGTTGTTGTGTCCAATCTTCCTCCTCCTCTATGAAATCCCCCCTCCCAAATTCCCTCGGGTACTGAATGTGGCAGCCTCAAAGCTTCCAAGTAAAAAATGGCTTCCAAGGCTGACACTGTGTTTTGAAGTCATCCTTGGCTGGGATTGGGATATTTGGATTTGCTCTTACTCGTGTGTGTGTGTGTGTGTGTGTGTGTGTGTAAACACCCACGATACAATGCATTCGTTGAGCCTAATTATATATTCTGTCTCCTCTCTCTCTCTCTCTCTCTCAGGTGACACATGAAACCTAAGCAGACAACTTAGATGTTTCTTCTGACACTTTCCTGCTGTAAAACCAATAATATTTCTAGAACATCCTCCTTTCCTTTTTTTTTTTTTTTTTTAAAAAAAGGAAAACAAAAAAGCAGTGAGAGATCTTTTAGCCTTTACGTTTTAACCACACATAAAGTTTTTTTTCCTCTTTGTCCTCACTGCTGAATCTTGAGAGTTGGGGAAAGGAAAATGGAAGGCCTGGGGGAAATGACATTTCAAGAAAACGTTGCCAGTTAGTTTTAAGAACCATCATCCCTCACTCAAGAATGTGCTGTTCTCTTTTCTCTCTCTCTCTCTCTCTCTCTTTCTCTCTCTCCCCCCCCTTTTTTTTAGTAGCAGACCATAGGGGGAGTTATTAA
>NW_020717134.1:169939-189295 GCF_900518725.1 Notechis scutatus | reverse complement strand
CAACTTTAAGACTTGTGGACTTCAACTCCCAGAATTCCTCAGCCAGCTTTGCTGGCTGAGGAATTCTGGGAGTTGAAGTCCACAAGTCTTAAAGTTGCCAAGGTTGGACACCCCTGATCTAGAGTTTTAACTCACCCTCAACTTTAGGAAGGGCAGTGCTTCAACCCTGAATAGGTTTGGCCAGTAGAAGAGTCGGCCTCCCCTTCTCTTCCTTACTTGGTCTCCCTGGACCAGGAACTCCCCAATCTCACACGCCATCGTCTCCGAATCCCGGAGCGAAGATGCCACGAAACACGGGGTTGTCGCGCTGCTTGTGTGTCGGTGTGTTTGTGTTTGGCTTCTCGAGCCTTGGAAGATGACCGCCTCCTTCCGCCATTCCGCTCTCCAGCCCCTCGGGGCTCTCCTTGGGAGACGCATCTTGTGCGCTCAAGACACACACAACGATGGTGCCATAATTGCTCGGAAGACAAAGACAAGGACGGTCACAAGCCAGAAGGGAGCGGAAAGTCCGAAGCTCACACTTTATATATGTAGGGTTGCATTTCCAGCTTATCTGATGGTGTCTCCTTTTGAGTCTCGTGACGTTTTTAGATGGCAATTAATCACAGAGGCCAAAAGACAAGCCAGGACGTAACTCTTGTGCAGCTCCTCCTTGTTTTGTCCCAACGCCGTTGGCCTGTGCCAAGGGGGGAGAATGTTCTTGCGGCTTGTTGGGCCAACCCTTGTTTTGGTTTCCATTGGAATAGGTTATTGTTTTAAATAAGCTAAGCTTTCTCTCAATAAAACAAGACTCGGTTCTTTTGGTTTCTTTCCCTATTCTCGTTCCTTGTGGTGTTTTTTTTTTGAGTGCTGGCCTGGGGAATTCTGGGAGTCGAAGTCCATGCGTCGCAAAAGTTGACAAGGTTGGGGAAATCCTGCTCAGGAAGATTACCTTGCAACAGGTGAGGCTGGGAGGGAGGCTAATAAGGAAGGGCAGGCAAAGGGAGAAGGAGGCGTTGAGTTGCTGCCCTCTGGGGACCCTTCAGGGTACAAGTCAGTCCTCAACGACCACAGCGGAGCCCAAAATTTATGTTATTGTGAGGCATTTGTTAAGTGAGCTTTACCCCGTTTTACAACCTTTCTTGCCGCTGCAGGTGAATCACTGCAGCTGATAAGTTAGTAACCTGGTTGTTAAGTGAATCTGGCTTCCCCCCGTTGCTTATCAGAAGGTCACAAAAGGGGATCACAGCAACGGTCATAAATACGAACCAATTGACAAGCATCTGAATTTTGATCACATGATACAGAGGCCATAACTGAAAAAAACGGTCATAAGTCACATTTTTTTCAGTACCGTTGTAACTTTGGTCATGAAATGAACTGTTGTAAGTCGGGGACTATTTGCCAGTGTCAGTGAAATAGCCTGCTGGTGGCTGTTGCCGTCGCTTCGAAACGAGCGTTGGGACTCGTCCTGCTGAGTAACGCCCCCAACTCTCTGGCAAGGGTTCTGGAACAAGCCATTGTTCTGCTTTCTAAGAAAAAAAGGCAGAGCAGAGAAAAAGGGCAGCCACCCTGGCTCGGGATAAAACACCCACTCCTACTGGGAGTTAGGATAGGGAGTCCTCGACTTACGGCCACAATTGAGCCCAGCTTTTCTGTTCCTAAGTGAGACATGGGTTAAGTGAGCTCTGCCCCGTTTGACGACTTTTCTTGCGAATCATTGCAGTTGATAAGTTAATAACCTGGTTGTTAAGTTGTTAAGGCTCCCCCACTGACGTTGCTTGTCAAAGGGATCACACAGGACAAAGGGATCGCCAAAGGGATCACGCAGGACACTGCGACCGTCATAAACATGAACCAGCTGCCAAGCATCTCAATTTTGATCCTGCGACCATGCGGGTGCTGCAACGGCCGTAACTCTGAAAAACAAGTCATGAGGCATTTTTTTCAGTGCCGTTGTAACTTTGAACAGTCACTAAATGAACTTATAAGTCGAGGATGACCCGTATATAAATTTTAACACATTGCAATATCATTTATTATTGTTGTCTTCCCCAACTTAGGAAAAACGTCCCTGGAAACAAATCCATCAGAAAATGTAAGTCATCCTCAACCTATAACCAACAATTAAAAGCAGAAAGCCTGTTATTGTGCGAGGCAGTTGTTAAGTGAGTGGTGGCCAATGTAAACCTTTTTTGGGCCACTTTTGTTAAATGAGTCACTGCAGTTAAGCGAATCTGGCTTTTCCTACTGACTTGTCGGAACCCCAACTGGGAAAGTCACGAATGGCGATGATGGCATCCCAGTTCCTGCACCCGTTATAAACACAGGTTGTTCTCAACTGGCCACCACATCCCTTTATTCCAAGTTGGTTGTATTATAATGAAGGCTTGCATTGCAGGTAGGCCTCCATTTACGACCACAGTTGAGGCCCATTTTTTTTTTTAGCTAAGTGAGAAGTTTCATAAACGAGTTTTGCCCCATTTTTAACCACCTTTCCTGCTCCAATTGTTGCACGATTCACTACAGTCGTTAAGGGGGCTTCCCCTTTGACTTTGCTCGTCAGAAGGGCGCAAAAGATGATCCCAGGGCCCGGGAGATCGCAATCGTCAAAAAAATGAACCGATTGCCAAGCGTTCAAATTTTGATCACGTGACTGATGACCCGGGGCAAGGCAGGGAGGCAAAACCCAGCCAGCTGATAGTTTGAGCTCCCCTTTATTGCTCCGACTTTTCCCCCCAAACGTTCCCACGTTTATGGCAAGTCCCGGAGCAAAGTGCTCTCTCACACACACACACACACCTGTAGCAGCCTCTGGCTGCGAGTAGTCCAACAAAATGCAGTTAGCACAACAGCTTCAGGACGAGAAGTCCAGCGAGGCAAAGAAACAAAAGCCGTAATAAGGCAAGTCCAGCAAACCGGCTTCAGCAACGGCATACAAAACTCCATGAATTCAGCACTTGTTTCCGATCAATGCCTTTCCCCACAGCGTCTCCTTAAAGTCTCAGTGCACAGGTGTGCCTTGTGAAGAGGGGCGGGGCGCTCTCCTCCTGAGTTGTCGGGTCGGCCTGTGCTGTTCCTGTCTCCTCTCCACTCTCCGTGCTCAGGGATCAGGAGGGGGTGGTCCTTGTTTGTCGCCTGAGCTCCGTTGCTCCTCATCTCCACCGCCTGCCCTCTCTTCCCCTTTCTCTCGGTTGTCCTGCCCTCATTCTTCCGTTCTGTCCCATGCCTGAGGGGTCCCTCCTCCTGCTCCTTCCCACGTTCCTCCAAAGCCAACGAGGCCAACCCCTCGACCTCCGTCAGCCCCAGCTCTTCCTCCTCTGTGGATTCAGGCACCAACAGGGCCATGACACATGACCACGTGGATGCTTCAACAGTCTTAAGTGGGGAAAAGAGCCATGTCACTTTTTTCACCGCCGTTGTAACTTCAAACGGTCGCTAAGTGAAGTAAGTCGGGGACAATCTGTAGGTGCTTACAATCCCACACAAACATACTACACGACCCACCTTTTTCTTTAAAATGCACCAGGATTTTGTATTTTATGCTGCCTGAAATATATATTTTTGCACCCCAAGAAATACTGGGTGCTGACGGCCTTGAAGCTGTTATTTCACATTAAATGAGCAGAGGCCATTTGTCTTTTTTTTTATAAGAGATGGAGGAACAAAACACCCCCAAGTTTCTTCTGGTCAAAATTAGTTCGTAAGACTTCTTGGCATGGTTTGCTGCCCTCCGGCAGCCTCACTAGTTTCAACATTTGCTTAATGTTTTCTATAGCACAATGATGCATCCTGGGTGCTTGAAGAGAGAACAAAACAAACCAAGGAAAACTAGGTCAAAGGACAAACTTGGCTTATTTTATGCAGCTCTGCCTCCTGCAGTCAAGTTATAAAACCTGCCAGAATTTAACACAGCTCTTGTGTTCCGCTGTGGTTGGCCCAAAACCACACACGGAGAATGCAGAGATAATATTCACTGTGTTAAATCTGCGTTTCTCAGTTAACGACTGGTGGAGTTTTAGTGACAAAACACTGGATGGGATGTCCTGCCTTGGCTGTCAACCCTGAAGCTGACCTGACCGAAGCCATTTTAGAAGCTTCAGTGTTGCCACACTGGAGTGGAAGGATAAGGAGGGCGGGATTTGAGATAGCTGGGATTTTGTAGCCAAAGCAATATATTTTCTCTTGAGACCCAAGGACATTCTCACACCTGGCCAGAGGAAGGAGGAGGAGGAGTGCTGTCACCAGGCCACCAGACAGCGCTGTGATTGGATCATGTGATTGATTGTTTTGAGAAAATGACAAACTGAATGAGGTGAAAACCGCGGAAAACCTTCAGAGTCGGTTTTCACCAGATCTGTGCCAATATGATATCCAATAAAGCTATTCCGTTCAGGCATCTTAATGCCTCGAAGTGTTGTGTAGCTATGGGTCTGTTACCTGGAATCCTGACATTGGCAACTTTAAGACTTGTGGACTTCGACTCCCAGAATTCCCCAGCCGGCTGGGGGATTCTGGGAGTTGAAGTCCACAAGTCTTAAAGTTGCCAAGGTTGGACATCTCTGATATAGGCCATGGGCTTTATTTCTATCTGGGCCTAGTGTCACCAGCTTTGAGTAAATTTTAAGATTCGATGAGAACACAAAGCATATCTTGAGGCATTTTTTCCCCCTCTTTGCATCTAGCAAATATCTATAGAGATTTTCGGTCATCCAGGTTATGGTTGTTCCAAAGGTGCATTTTCAGGAGGCAACTGGACTTTCTTATTTCTTCTTTTGAAGACTCTTCACTTCTCATCTAAGGCAACTTCTGTTCCATTGGTTGATTGTTCTCACTGTCAGAAAGTTTCTCCTTATTTCCAGGTTGAATCTCTCCTTGTTCAGTTTCCATCCATTAATTCCTTCTCTGGCCTTTGGGTGCTTTGGAGAATAGCTTGACCCCCTTCCTCCTCTCTGTGGCAGCCCCTCAAATATCGGCAGGCTGCTATCCTGTCTCCCCTGGTCCTCCACTAGACTAGCCAGACCCAGTTTAAACCTTAACATCCAGATGTCGGCAGTTATCAGAATCGAATAATACAACAGCAGCAATTAAATTCCATAACTTAGGATAACTACCTTCCCTGTATCCCAAGCCAGTTCCTACCGTAGTTATCTGACGGAGAGAAACAAGAGACCAATTCTGGCCTCATTGAACCGAAATGTTTTGTGTAAAATAAAACAAGATGGATCTGCCAAACCTTTGCAATGCAGTGCATCGGTTACTCGGCTTCAGTGTTGCTACAGCATTGGTTTTTCCATGGCGTGAACAAGCTTTATTGACTGTCCCTGGTCAATAGCAACCACTAAGGAATTACTGTTCCTACTTGCAGGCTACTGACTGTGTCTCATTTACAAAGGTTGGGAGTAATTCCCTGGTGATAGTGATCTATTTGCAAAATTGCACACACACACACACACACACACACACACACACACACACATCCTTCCCCCCCCTTTTTTTCGATCTAGTCTTGCAACTCCATCAAGCTGAGGGCAAATGGTATGCTGGCGGTCAGGGCAAGTATCTTTTTTTTTTTCCTAGATCAGAAAGGATCGGTTGATTCCAATCTGAGCCAAGCTTCAACCTGCAATCTCCCAGGTAGAAGATTGCAATGGCCAGGTACAAGAATTCACTTTTCTTCCCCATAAATGTGGGTGCTAAGAGAATCCCTGGCGGTCAAAAGACCTGGAGAAATAGCACTCGATGGCTGCAAAATGGGAATTGCTGATTTTTTCCCCACAATCAGCAATTCCCATTTGGTCACCTGAAAATTAAGAGGGCGGAGTCCTTGGTGAGCCCTCTGAGCTTGGTGGTTTGCTCGCAAACGTTTTGTTACCCAACTAGGCAACATCATCAGGGTAAGGGAGTGGGGGGGTTGCTTGCTGTTTTATAAATACAGGTAGTCTTTGACTTAATAACCATAATTGGGACTACGATTTCCAACGCTAAGCAAAAAGCTGCGGTCAAGGGGTACCCGTTTTGATGGCCTTTTTGCCATGGTGGTTAAACAAATCATGGGTTGTTGTTTTTTTTAAATGAATCGAGTATTTTGATACCGAAATATAATTTTATCATATTTTATTTATCTACATATTAAATTATTGTATTTTATTCCAATTTCATTTTAAACTGTATTTTATTCGAATTTCACTTTAAATGGTATTTTTATCCAATTTCATTTTAAATGGTTTTTATCAGATTTTAGTAATGATTTGTGTCTAGAACTCTGCACTTTGATATGGCACAAGGGGCAGGGCTAATCAGTAAAGTAAACTGAACTGTGGGGAGAAGTGAATCAAATGGTTGTTCATTGAATCCAACTTCCCTCTTCAATTTTGTGTGTTGGAAGCTGATTGGGAAGTTGGAAATAGAGATCAATCAACCCCAATCTAGTCCCACTTTAGTCACAAAAGCCATCTTGGCCACCTTAGGCCAGTCAGTCGCAGTGTGACCCACCTCACAGAGGTTTTCTTGTGAGGAAAATAGGAAATGGGCCTGTTGGATATGTTTGCCACCTTAGGTCAATGGTGGCTAACCTTTTTGGGCTCCTGTGCTAAAAACTGTGCGCGTGCCAGCAGATACGCACTCGCGTGCCAGTACCCAGAATGCAACGCGCCCCCCCCACTCCCTGCGCATGTGCGCGCAATCCCCCACCGCCGCTCCCTTACTTGCACTGCACATCACAGTTGATTTTTCGGCCTCTCGGAGGCTTGGGAAAAGCCTCTGCAAGGCTTTTCAGGACAAATTATAGGCCCGTTTCGTCACTTCTGGTATTACAGGAAGTGACAAAACGGGCCTATAATTCGTCCTGAAAAGCCTTGCAGAGGCTTTTCCCAAGCCTCCGAGAGGCCGAAAAAGGCCTCAAACCAACCCCCAAAAAATCAGCTGTGAGGCGCGCGCATGCACAGTGAGGTAAGTTTGCCTGCGGCTCGCGTGCCAGCAGAAATGGCTCTGCGTGCCACTTGTGGCACGCGTGCCATAGGTTCACCAACACGGCCTTAGGTTATTTGTAAAATGTGGGCCAGGAAAATCCACAGGATGGCAGCAGAGAGTCAGGATAGATGCAGCTTTTGTTATATTCTTTGTTTTTTTTTTCCCCCTTTTTTGTCCTTTCCCCCCCCCCCCCCCACCCTTGCATATTTTATTCAGTGGAATAAAAGAGAGGGGGAGGGACAGAGAGAGAGAGAGAGAGATCCCAGATCTGCTGGCTCGTCCCTGAACATTTTAGTGGGACAATCTGATCAATGGAAAGCACTAAATGCTGTTTCAGTCTCTCTTTTGCGGGGGTTGGCCAGTCTAGAAAAAAAAAGAAAAGGACTAGGGCGGACACGATAGACGTATTTATTTTTTATTTATTTATTTGATTTGCCAATTGTTTACAAGATAATAAGTATAAGCGTATACATAGTTGTGAATACATGAAATGGGTACATATAAGAAAAATAAAAGAATAAGAGAAACAATAGGACAGGGACGGTAGGCACGATGGTGCGCTTATGCACGCCCCCTATTCCAGCATTTTGAGAAGGTGCCCCAAAGAGGAGAAGTGACTACAAAGAGGAAGAGGGGGAGTCAACTTATTTTCCAAAGCCCCTGAAGGCAGGACAAGAAACAATGGATGGAAACTCATCCAGGAGAGAAGCAACTTTGGAATTCAGAAGAAATTTCCTAGCAGTGAGGACAATTAAGCAGTGGAAGAGATCGACTTCCGTCGTCGTGGATGCTTCATCATTGGAGGTTTGTAAGAAGACACTGGATCCTCCTACACCACTGAAATGGCGGTATAGGCTCCCCTGCTTGAGCAAGAGGCTTCAAGGTCTCTTCCAGCTCTATTCTGATTCTTGACTCTTTTTAGATCCACCTGGAAGCGCTTATGCTTTTTCCACCAGGCACCAGAAGACTTGGGGCGGGGCCGATGCTAAGCTTTCACATATCCCGGATTGCCTAAAGAAACCCAAAAGTGATGTAAGTTATAATAGGTACCTCCTCAACTTACAACTGTAATTAAGCCCAGAATTACGGACATAAGTTGTAATGGTCATTAAGCAGATCATGAGGTGACAACACCTGGTTTTATTATTATTTTTGGGGGTGGTGGTAATTAAGTGAACCACCAAGGTCACTAAGTGAATGCTATGGGTTATTAAACGAACCCATTGTACCCCTGTAGGAAGTTAGCACCCACCCCTCTCCTAGAAAAATGAAATATCCTAGGGAATATTTAAAAAGGCAGAATATTTCCCCTAAAAAGAGAACTAGATACTCAGAAGCAGAGAGGCAGAGAGGCAGAAGCTCACCCCTCCACCTTTGTTAATAGGTGGGCCATTTAGGCCTAGGCCAGAATATTCTACATAACAAAGCCCTCTACCCGTCTCACCACATGGCCTGGGAAGATTGCATCAGGCAGCACTCCGGCGAAGCCATGCGGTCCAGACAAAGCCTACAAAGTTAGCTAAGACCCCGCCCCTGGGAGTCTGACAGCCAATGGGATGCATTCCTTACACATGTTTCCAGTGTCTTTCTTCCCCACCTGGAACTGAACCCAGAAGGATAATTCTTCCAACACCCCAAAGGCACAAAGCCACCAAGGTCCATGTTTCTGATGCTGATGGCATGAAAAATATTTCCTCTCCCTAATTTGCAAACCAACATCTGGGATTTTTAGCAGCAGCACCTGCTGGGAAAGGCTAGCATTTCGTGGTTCCCTGAATGTAGCCCCCTACTCCCAATTCTTGGTCTCCCCTGGAGCACTGCTGAACCACGTGGAGAAAAGAAACTGTGGGCGCTGAGCTAGGAAGAGGCTGTCACTTCTCAAAGCGTGTTCAACCGGTGACTCAGAGAAATGCAGCACGCCGGTGCCCTTCCTCACACGAGGAAGGCCTGACTCAGTGTTGAGTGCACACGTTGGGAGTGTCCTTACCCAGCTCGGCTGCCACTTTGCCAGGAAATTTCACCCCCCAATTGGGAGGACAACACGATTTTCACCTCCGAGTCCTTCTTCCTCTCTGCCTCCTTTTCTCTCTCTCTCGCTTGTAAAGAAATGGAAAGCATCCGCACACACATGCTTGATAGTTTGCAGGGGATTGTGATTCACTGCACAGCCAGCCAGGTCTTGGATTTGGCATTTTTCTCCACCCAAGTCCTTCCCTGGGAGAGGCAGATGCTGTTTGACGGAGTTAAAAAGGTTTTGTCACAGGATGTCAGGCTGTTTGTTTGTTTGTTAATTAATTAATTAATTAAGTCAAGCGATTATAAGATAACAGGGATAAGTATGAACATAGTTATGAATACATGAAATGGATACATATAAGAAAAATAAATAAAAATAAAAATAAAAGAGAAACAATAGGACAGGGACGGTAGGCACGTTGGTGCGCTTATGCACGCCCCCTACAGTCCTCTTAGCAATGGGGTGAGGTCAATAGTAGACAGTCTAAGGTTAAAGTTTTTGGGGTTTGGGGAAGAAACTACAGAGTCATTGACCACTCTGTTGCTGAAGTCGTACTTCCTGCAATCAAGTTTGGTGCGGTTAACCTTGAGTTTGTATCTATTGTGTGCTCTTGTGTTGTTATGGTTGAAGCTGAAGTATTCATTGACAGGTAGGACATTGCAATGTATGATTTTATGTACTATACTTAGATCGGACGGAAGGCGTCGTAGTTCTAGGTTTTCTAGGTCTAGAATTTCGAGTCTGGTGGCATAAGGTATTCTGCAACGAGTAGAGGAGTGGAGAACTCTTCTCCTGAAATATTTCTGGACTTTCTCGACTGTATTAATATCAGATACGTAATGCGGGTTCCAGAGTGATGAGCTGATCAAAGCTACCTTTTGCAGTTCCAGGTGAGGGTTTTGTCAATGGTGATGGTGTTGAAGTGGCAGCCCCAGTGAGTTATAGCATTGAAAGTTCGAGAACAGAAATAGGCAGTTTTCTTTTTTTCCCCTCTCCGGCTGATACAAACAGTAAAGAGAAGAGCAACAAAGATGATTAGAGGACTGGAAGCTAAAACCTACGAAGAACGGTTGCAGGAACTGGGCATGTCTAGTTTAATGGAAAGAAAGACCAGGGGTGACATGATGGCAGTCTTTCAATATTTCTGCCACAAAGAAGAGAGGGTCAACTTATTTTCCAAAGGCAGAACAAGAAGTAACGGGTGGAAAGTAATCAAGGAGAGATCCAATCTAGATCCTAGAAAAAAAAAAAATCCTGATAGAACAATTAAATCAGTGGAACAACTTCTCTCCGGAAGTTGTTGGGTGCTCCAACACTGGAGAAGGGCAAAGTTGGAGCTATTATTATCTGACTGCGTTGCCTTTGTGCCACGCTCCGGGTCATCACAGGGGCTCCTACTAAAGGCATGGCTTCCAGTGCTAACCCATGGGTACCAACTGGTGGAATATGGGTGCCAATCCCAGTATGAAATCCTATATACCATTTCAGACTCTTCTTAAAAACTTAAAACTTCCAGTGTCGGAGCATCCACTGAAACGCGGAGGCCGAGGACATCTTTGGCATGCCAACAAGGACCTGGCACAAAGCCCCATTGCAGCTGTTTGAAGGCCAGCTGGGACAATCTGCTCCTTGAAGTGACTGCAGCTTTTCAGTCTTCAAGCCAGATGGTCCATTTGGAGGGTCCATAACTCAGCTGAGTCCGGATCATTTACTTTGCAAATGGAAAGAACAAGGACCGTTCCCCAGAGATGCCTCTTTCTTAGGCTGGGAACAGGTTGATAATTTAAGGGCTGTTTGTATTTTTCATTAACCAAGCAAGGACTCCCGGTAGGCCTGAGTTTCTGCCTCCCTCCAGTCTCCCCCTGTTGTTTTTTTTAGCAACCTAATTTAATGGCTGAATTCTTGTGCATCAAACACCAGGTGTGCAAGATAGTGTAAGAGACCAGGGAGGAGATCTGGCTTGGTTTGTTTCCTTGTTAAAGGTAAAGGTTCCCCTCACACATACGTGTTGGTCGTTTTGGCTGTGGGGGTGGGGGTGCTCATCTCCATTTCTAAGCTGAAGAGCCAGCGCTGTCCGAAGACGTCTCCGTGGTCATGTGGCCGGCATGACTAAATGCCGAAGGCGCACGGAACGCTATTACCTTCCCACCAAAGGGATCCCTATTTTTCTACTTATTGTCAGCTCTGAGATTCAGCCACCAAAAAATGAAAAGAGGGGGTGGAGGAGTTGGAAAGTTCAAAGTTAATCCGTATGTCGCATTAAGAAATTCCAGCTGCAGTTAATTGGTTCTCGTGATTAATGAAGTGTAGAAGTGGGAGGAGAGAAGGTGGATTTTGTGTAACGTGGGAAAATGACTTTCACTTTTGGAAATGCCATAGAAATACCAGAGCTGTTCCTAATAAATCAGTTGGAGATTATATTGTCTCGGAGTGACTGATTACCAAGGATAATTTCTGGATGCCTAACACTTCCATTTTTTACTTGCTTTCGAACTGCTAGGTTGGCAGAAACTGGGACAAGTAACGGGAGCTCACGCCGTTACGGGGCGCTAGGGATTCGAATCGCCGAAATACCGACCTTTTTATCGACAAGCTCAGCGTCTTAGCCACTGAGCCACCGCGTCCCTTTATTATTTTTACAAATAACTCCGGGCAATGAATGTATCCAGCGCAACTTCCTTTTCTTATCTTCCCCACAACAAAAAAACCTTGTGAGGCGAGTTGGGCTTTTGCTAAGTAGTCCTCAACTTACGACCAGAATTGAGCCCCGCATTTCCGTTGCTAAGCTAGACACTCATTAAATGAGCTTTGCTCCGTTTTACAACGTCCCTTGCCACGATTGTTAAGGGAATCACTGTGGTTAAAGTTTTGTGACACAGTTATAGTGAACCTAGCTTCCCTGTTGACTTCTTAGCTTGTCAGAAAGTTGCAAAGTTTCAGTGACCCCCCTGGGACACTGAAACTGTCATAAATACATGCCAGTTGCCAATTTGGATCACATGATGATAGGAATGCTACAAGGGTTGCGTGAAGAAGAAAAAACGGTCATAAGTTGCCTTTAGTGCTCTTTGTAACTTCAAATGTTCCCCAAACAAGTGGTTGCAAGTTGAGGTTCCTTGTTAGATGTGAAAATTTGCCTATTACACTTAAGAATGTATAGAACCAAAGAGATTCCATTTTTGTTCTTAATCTGACCTTCTAGAAAGATATCAGAACATTTATATAACTTGCTATTTTGCTAAGTTCTGCAAAGTTACAAAATATTATGTCCTTGGTTTGAGATTTCATGCTAGGTTGCCCTGACATTAAAGGAAGTTTGTTAATGATCTACTGTGTGATCTTTTAAGTGAAAAACAGGAAAGAGGATGAGGATGATGATTAGCTAATTTCCACGGAGGAATCTGGGAGGAGTTATGGAAAAACACTCCGGTCTACCGATTTCTTTCTGGTGAAAGTCCCTATAACTCCTATTGTGTGAAAAACAGGAAGTATTATGTCATCTTTTAAATGTAGTATCTTATAAAAGGCTATAATCTTTTTAAAGGGAGTGTCTCTTTCTCCTAATCTGCCATAAGGAGTTGGGGTCCGATATTTGCAAATATCTTAATTAAATAAAGCCTTCTACGGATCCTGGTTGTCACAGTCTGTTATTTATTGTTTTATACAAATCTCTCATACCTGTATATACAGGTAGTCCTCAATTCACGACCACAATAGAGCCCAAAATTTATGTTGCTAAGTGAGAAATTAGTTAAGCAAGTTTTGCCCCGTTTTACGACTTTTCTTGCCACAGTTGTTAAGTGGATCACTGCCAGAGGTGGTATATTCAGCGGGTTCTGACCAGTTCTGGAGAAGCGGTAGCGGAAATTTTGAGCATTTTGGAGAACCGGCAAATCCCACCTCTGACTGGAGATTTTACAGTCTCCTTCCCCTGCCACGCCCACCAAGCCACGCCCACAGAACCGGTAGTAAAAAAAAATATTGAATCCCTGCTACGGTTATAAATGTGAGTCCGCTGTCAGGCATCTGATTGTAAATCACGTGACTGTGGGGATGCTGAAACAGTCCTAAGTATGAACAAATAGTCCTGTTTTCAACTCAGAAAACATTTCTATGCCCGTTTTATAGTTTGTCAACAGAAAGGTGTGGTTGGGGAGGAGTTTAAAAAAGCAGTGCAGCTGTTTGGAACTGAAAGTGCATTCCATTCATATCTTGCAAAGATTATAACTAAGCTACCGGAATTTCTGCTGCACAAATCTCTAATTGGAGAACATGATTGATGACTCTTTGGCTATGGATGTGTTTTGTTGGAGAATATGAATTATGATACACCCAGAGGGGTGGGGGAAAACCAGGGTCAAGGGTGACAGTGAATTACATGTCTCAGAGTTGGTTACACGTGTCATGCCGACATGTTAACTCTTAATAAATCCTCTGGAGGTTTTGAAGCTTGCCTCGAAGGTCATGATTTAATTAGGGCCACTGCCGGAATCTTAACACCTAACTCCCTTTTTTCAGTGCCGTTGTACGGTCATTAAAAGAACCGTTGTACGTTGAGGACTGCCTGAACATTGTAGATCAGAGAGGGAGCATTTTTTTCTGGGTTAGGAAGAATGAAAGATCAACACCATCATGCATCATTCAGCTTGGTCATGTTTATTACGTAAGATGGATCCAGATGAAGAAATCGTCCCAGGACGGAAAGCAGACAGTTTGGGGGAGCCGGAGCTCTACTGCTCAACCACCCCAACATTTGGCTACTTAAAAGTCATCATCCATTATTGGTTGTACATTCAACATAACAACAGACACAAGTGGCACAGAAGGGGCTGCCCAGGGCTTTTAATTTGGTTTCCATGAAAGAGATCGGATCGGCTGTCTGCAGCAGCTGGATGCATCTATCCGTCCTCTATCCTGCCCTTTCCATGGGTAGAAAAAAAAAATATTTAGGAAAGAGAAATACTCTCTGTTTCCCCAGCAGGCTGGAGGGCCAAATAGGCAAAGTGTAACACGGGGATGAACACAAGGGGTGGAGTGGAAGGAGGGGTCCCACAGCCACATTCAAAAATTCAATCCCAGTAGAAAGAAAAACCACAGAATTTAATGTTGCCAAAATAAGCCTCATTTTTTTTTGGGGGGGGGGTGTATATTCCAAAGCTGAACCTCTTTTTAAAGATCCATTATTCCCACACGTAAGTTTGAGTTGTAGGCCCAAAAACAATAACAGATAACAGATCATCAGAGTTGGAAGGGACCTTGTTGGTCATCTAGTCCAACCCCCCCGCCCAAGCAGGAGACCCTACACCATTTCTGACAGATGGGAGTCCAATCTCTTCTTGAAAGTCTCAAGTGATGGCACCCCCCCAAAAGTGAACCCAGTTTGGGATGAAGCTTAAACCGGCCTGACACATGCAGAGATTCAACCCATTTCAACACGTGCAAAGAGAGTCAACCCATTTCAATCCAGATTTGTAAGTTGTTTCCAGTTGCTATCTCTTCTCACTCTTTTCCCTCCTGCTCATCTCCAGAAGTTGCCCAAGGTCTCAAATCTGATTTTGTCGGCTCCAAATAGTTGATCTTGCAAGAAAGCATCTCATCCACAAGTGGATCTCCAAGTCTCCTCTTCTATCGTTCTATAAAAGGATGAGATCCAAGCTGGCCACCCGTTAACGATTTATGATGATTTTTTCGGTTCCGAGAGGCTGGATTAGAAGTGGGAAGACCCGAGTTCAAATCCCCCCCTTGGCACCCCAAGGTTCAGGAGGCCGAGTTTGGCCAGGTGCTTCTCTCTCCACCCAGCCTACCTCACAGAGTTGTTGTGGGGAGGGGGGGGGGGAAGAGAGGAAAAAGCAAATGTATGCTGCTTTGAGCCCCGGTAGAAAAGTTAGACTATACATCAAATCAATAAATATAAGTTTTAAAACTTTTCTTTAAGGGGGAATACAGGCCTTTCTTCAGACTCTGATTTGGTCCTTGTGTTATAAAAATCCCGCAGTTCTGCGCAGAAATTCCGCACAAATGCAGCATCACGGTTTGTCCAATATATTTAACTCAGGTTATTAAACTAACCCCCATCTGAGGTCGCAGCAATGCACAGAACCCTAAGTTTCACTCTCAAGATTTACACTGGGACATTTTGTGTGTTCTCACATCACAACACACACACCCCGGCCCCCTAATCTCAAGAGTGGGCTTACAGCACATCCCCCTCTTTAGCAACACTGGTTTATTTCTTCCTGCAAATACAGGTTGTCCTTGACTTACAATTGAGCCCAATGTTTCTGTTGCAAAGCAAGACAGCTGTGGAGTTTTGCTTCGGTTGTTTTTTTTTTGCGACAGTTAAGTGAATTACTGCAGTTGTTTTAAGTTGGTAGCCATAGCAATAGCACGTAGACTTATATTCTGCTTCACAGTGCTTTACAGCCGTCTCTAAGCGGTTTACAGAGTCAGCATATTGCCCCCAACAATCTGGGTCCTCATTTTACCCACCTCAGAAAGGATGGAAGGTTGAATCAACCTTGAACCTGGTGGGATTTTGAACTGCCAAATTGCAGTCAACCGGCAGTCAGCAGAAGCAGCCTGCAGTACCGCCCTCTGACCACTGCGCCACCGAGGCTAGTCACAAGATTGTTGAGTGAGACTGGACTCCTCGCTGACTTTGCTGGTTAGAGTCACCAAGAGATCATGTGACCCCCGGGCTACTGCAGCCGTCATAAATATGAGCCAGTTGCCAAGAGTCTGGATTGTGATCACGTGACCCTGTGGATGCCGCAAGTCGTTGAGTGTGAAAACTGGTCGCAAGTCACTTTTTTTTCCAGTGAGTGCCGTCATAACTTTGAATGGTCACTGAATGAATGGTTATAAGTCGAGGACTACCTGTAAGAAGGTGAATGAAGGTGCAGGCACCTCTTCCTTATTCCTTGCTCCCATCTTTGCCAACTCTGTTCTTTATGAAAAAGTTGTGGTTGTCAACTAAAAAAATAATAATAATACTCCTTTGGACTTTTTAGTTGCCAGCAGAAAGAGAGTGAGGGAAAGCAGTGCATTCCTCAAATGCCTCAGATAATCGCCTTGGCAGCCCAAAGCTGTTGGCACCCAAGATTATTACTGGAGAGCATGATTGATGACTCTTGGCTATGGATGTGTCCCATTGGAGAATATACATCCAGGGGGTGGGGTGGAGGAGACCAGGGTCAAGGGGGAAATGATATATTTTAGTGTCAGCTGCACCCTGCTAACATCAACATGGCCATCTAATAAAACTTTTTTTTTTATTCTGAAAAAAAGGGGGGGTGGATTTGTTGGAGCACCAACAGTGGTTTTTTTTTTTTTTTTGCACTGGTTTTTTTTTTAAACCTTTGCAACAATTCCTAAGACACCCAGAGTGGCTGGGAGCCAGACGACATATGAATTTAATAAATGATCATTATTATTATTCGCTGGAAGATGGAAGCATTTGGCTGTCAGGGATGGGGGAAAAATTGGATTCAGGCTAGTCGGCTTCATCCGCTAGGTCCAAATTGGAATATTTTTTTCTAGTGTTTGCAAAGTGCTAAATGCATTCAAAGTGAGAAAAATTTTATGAATAGCAAGGAAATAATATCCTTCTAGGCAAGAAACCCCAGAATCTGAGGCTTCAGGGCATTGGGCAATTTGAGCACAGCTTTGAGGGCAAAATCCTGAGCAAAAAAAAACATTGTGGCTGAATTCTCACATAAAAGAAAAATGGATTAAAGATGTGGGAATAAACACGCCAGATGACACAACTCAAAAAATGTGAAACAGAAAATAGGTCTTTGATGGACTGGACTAGAAGTGGGGAAGAAAAATAAATCTTGGTTGGAAGCAATGGCGAATCACTTCTGGTTTGTCGCGGATAAAACTGGGTGGATTCACAGAATATAGAAGAATCATAGGTTGGAAGGGACCTTGGAGGTCATCCAATCCAACCCCCTGCTAAAAGACCTTATACCATGCCAGTGAAATGGTTATCCAATCTATTTTTTAAAAAATCTCCAGTGAGCCTAATGTGTACAGGTAGTCCACGACTTAAAGACCCCAACATTTCTGTTGCTAAGCGAGACATTTGTTAAGTGACATTTTACGACCTTTCTTGCCACAGTTGTTAAGCAAATCACTGCAGTTGTTAAATTAGTAACACCGTTGTTAAGTGAATCTGGCTTACTCATTGATTTTGCTTGTCAAAAAGTCACAAAAGGGCATGACCCCCAGGACGCTGCAACCGTCATAAATATGAGTCAGTTGCCAAACATCCAAATTTTGATCGTGTGAGCACGGGACTCCTCCAACGCTTGTGTGAAAAAACGGTTTTAAATAACCTTTTTCACTGCCGTTGTAACTTTGGTCACTAAACGAACTGTTGTAAGCCCAGGACTAGCTGTATTTCCCAGTTTGGCTCCAGCTCCAAGCTCATTTTTGCTTTTTCCTCCTACACAAAAGTTAATGCATTTAAAATTCAAAGGAAATCTATTTTTCTCTCTCTCTTACCTCCCGTGCATTTCTCTGTCTCAACCCACCATTGTGAGCACTGTGGCCAGCACAGCTCCTTGGTCCATCAAAAACATCAGAAAAAAGACACACACACACACACCCCTCTTAGCTCAGCCCTTAACGGCATCTCTTAACTTTGAATGTCTTAAATGTTTTTAAGGTTTGGATGGATTTATATTGTGCTTTTATGATGTTGCGAGACTCCCGCAGTCAGTGGACGATGAGAAGGGGGGGGGAGGCTTATAAATTTAATAAATAAATAAATTCCATCAATAATAAATCTCTCAAATCCGGATAATATACACACAAACAGCCCCAAACACCCCCCACCCCACATACAAAAACCACACCTGCGATTCCAAAGCTGCAGAATAGTAGAACACACAGAGAAGATACATTTGCACACCAAATGCACACCCATAGGAATCATACAGGCACATGGGATTCGGAGAGCAAAGTGCAAGGCCCGGACGGACGATCAAAAGCACACAGGGAGGGGGGTCTTGCACGAGGCAGCCACGGCACGACTACAACTCAGGGGGCCGATCTATAGAACCGCCATTTGGCTTCCTCCCTGGCTGGGGTGTGTATGTGTGTGTGTGTCTTTGTATGTATGTGTGCAAGAAATGCGAGCATTGCCACACAACTGCCAATGGCCTGCTTCCTTCCAGATTCCCCCAAGAACAATCACGCAAAGGGATATGATGATTAACAGGGTTTCTCAACCCTGTGCACTCTAAGGAAGCGTAGAGACTTCAACTCCCAGAATTCCCCAGCCAGCCAGCCAGGTTGGCTGGGGAATTCTGGGAATGGAGGTCTACCCCCATCTTAAAGTGCTCAAGGTTAAGAAACCCTGGATCAATTTATTTTATTACAGAACTCCCAAGTTCACGAAAACCTGAGAAAAGGGCTCGTTCCCTCAGCTAAGCCCACCTCTATAGAGTTCTTGGGAGAATAAAGGAGAAATGATTATATTTTTTAAAAAATTATTTTAAAGCCATTTGAAAAATAGAACCCATAAACAAATAGATCTCTTTTTTTGCCCCCTGAACTATTACAGACACATCCTGGAAAGCTGTTTAATTCACAGGCAGTCCAATGAGATTCCTTTTTCTTGAGGGAAGATTTGGGGGAGGGAGACAAAAACTTAAAAGAGAAGCAGGAAGGAGGTTTAATTGTGGCTTCTTTGCTGTTTCTGCTACAATCCTGCCAATGGAAGATTGGTGTCAAATGGACTTGGGAGTACGGAACAAATAGCAAAGAGGGGATTTGGATCCTCGCTGGATATATAACAAAAGATACTTTAGAGCAGGGGTCTCCAACCTTTTTGACCGCAGGGACCACTAAATCCATAATTTTAAATCCCACGGACCACTACTGTGAATTTTTAAAAAAAAGATAAATAGTATTAAGTGAAATATTAAAAAAATGCCAATATTTTTTCTGCGGACCACCAAAATTGGTGACCGCTGCTTTAGAGGAAACCCCAACTTGCATTCCTCATGAGCCCCTGGAGAGGAGAGAGAAAATGGGGGCACCTGGAACCGAAAGAGAGAAGAATATGCGAAATGGAAGGGAGAATCTGGAAACTACGAGTTATAGTGGCGATGGCTAGGATGTAGTTCTGTTTGGCCACCTGGAGTGGATGGGCAGCCATCTAAATAAAAATAAATAAGCGAATAAACGACTCTGGTCTTGATTAACCCCCGACTTTTGACTACTGCAATACACTCTATATGGGGTGGCCCTTGGAGACCTTGCAATTGTGCCAAAATTCACCAGCTCGAGCATTTCTGCTATTCCATGATGTCAAGGTGCTGGTTATCACCTGGATGGTGTAGGGCCAGGTTATTCGAGGAACCCACCTGCCCCCCCCC
>NW_020717134.1:130640-152954 GCF_900518725.1 Notechis scutatus | reverse complement strand
TTCATCCCTTAGGCGGGACTAGAACTCACTGGCTCCTGGTGATTGGCCCAAAGTCACCCAGCTGGCTTTTATGCCTAAGGCGGGACTAGAACTCAGAGTTTTCTGGTTTCTAGCATGGCGCCTTAACCATTCTAGACCAAACAGATTCTCAAATTTTGAATCTCTTTTAAATCCTAAATAAACAGTATTACAATTTAACACAATGCCCTTTTTTAAATTCCTGCCACGAAGTAAGACAACAGGCACTTAAAAGTGAAAGTGACTCGCCACCCTGATGCACAGTGATGATGCATTTTGCATTCCTTCCGTGACCGTCTCTGGTCCACCCAGGACATGGAAAGATCTCTCTGCAAGCACAAATTCATCTTCCGGTGCTTCCAAGGAGCAACTTGTAAATCTCATTAAAATATTGCAAAATGTCCCTAAAGCGGAAACGACGGAGGGAATTTTATTTTGTTCTGTTTTTTTTTAGTTTTTTTTTAATTGGAGGATACCAATAAGGAACCGAAGCATTTCCAAAGCAAGGAATGCACCATACCTCCAAGGGACATTTAACCCTTCTTGTTTTCCCTTCTTGTTTTCAGCAATGACGATGGAAAGTAATAATGCTTCCGTGATTTAGTGACATAATTTGTAAGCTCTGCGACGAATGAAAAGCAATGAAAATCACAATCTTCCATCTGCAGCAGAGCTTTCTCGCCAATCCCCATCGGAAAAGAGCTTGTTTACCTTCCTACGCAGAAGCGGAGACCAAATTTGAACCGGTCACCTCAGGGATTTGGAGAAAAAGGAAATTTCTCTTCCGCCTCCGAAAGCCGCCGGCAGAAATGCAAAGCGTGTTCTCACACCACACACCGCAGGCAGCCATCCGTGCATGATAGGCGGAGGATGTCCAAACCAGGATCTTTGGATGAAGAAGCTATTTATTCAGCCATCAGACCACCTGGATGCAGACAGTCCTCAACTTATGACCGCTGGTCGAGCCCAAAATTTATGTTGCTAAGCGAGACAGCTGTTAAAGTGATTTTTCTGCCCCGTTTTAGGACCCCTGTCTCGCCACTCTTGTTATAAGTGAACCGCTGCATTTTTTTTAGCAACACGGTTGTTAAACGAATCTGGCTTTCCCCATTGACTTTGCTTATCAGAAGGTAGCAAAACGGGATCACATCAGGGTTGGGATGCTACCAGTTCGGACCGGTTCAGGTGAACCAGATGTTAAAGTTACCGCTGGTTTGCTGAACTGCTATTTCAACCGACCGGCTGGCCCCTCCCCTCCCCTTCCCTCCCCTCCCAGGAGTTTCCATTAGGGTCCCCGCAGAGGCTCTGGGAGGGGGACAAACAGGCCTTCCGGAAGTCCGGAAACGGACCCTATTTCCGGCTTCCGGTGGTCCTCCAGAGCCCATGGGAGGCTGTTTTCGCCCTCCCAGAGGCCCGGGGGAGGCCCACCGGTAGCTGGAAACAGGAAGTTCCAGTAGGCCCCACCCACCATGGCCCCGCCCATCCAGCAACCAGGCAGCGAACCCATTGCTGGGATTTTTGAATCCCACCCCTGCATCACGTGACACACACACACATCCCGGGACGCCGCAACCATCATAAATATGAACCAGTTGCCCAATGTCTGAATTTTGATCACGTGACCATGGGGGGGGGGGGGGAGAGAGGTTGCAACAGTCGTAAGTGTGGGAAACGGTCACGTCATTTTTTTTCATTGCCATCGTAACTTCAGATGGTCACTAAACGAACTGTTGTAAGTTGAGGATTACTTCTATGTGGTTGGGAGGGTGGAAAAAGGGCATCCCACTTCCAGGATCTTGTCTTAAGAGAAGAAACCGCACGTACAGGCAGTCCTCGACTTACGACCATGGGTTTAACATCCGTTCAAACGTATGACCATGTTGAAAAAAGTGACTTAGGACCGGTCCTCATCCTTACAACAATGGTGCCATGGTCACGTGATCGCCATTTGGTTTCCAGGCATGTATCTATGACGGCTGCAGGATCCTGGGGCCGCGTGATCTCCATTTGCAACCTTCCCAGCCAGCTTCCAGCAAGGGAAGTCAATGGAGGAAGCTGGATTCACTTAATGACTTTGGCAAAATAGGCCATTAAATCAGGTGCAACTCCCTAAATGGCCCCCTGACTTAGCAACAGCCCCAACTGTGCTCATATATCAAGGAGTATCTGTAGAGAAACTCAAAAGCCTGAAGATATATATATATATATATATTCTTTTTCAAGAAAAAGCCAATTCCCAGATGCAAGATCTACGGCCAATTAAGTTCTACTGCCAACGGTTGAAAACGTTGCTAAAGGCTGGGAATAACCATTGAACGGTGCAGTTTTACAATCTCTCTACCTAGCAGTTAAATTTCATGCACGATAATGGAGAATGATAAATGGAGAAAGCTCAGTTGTAACCTTCTGATTTATTGACCGAGTGGAAGGAGAAAGGATGTATCAGTTAACAGTAAAAATGTCAACAATTGATCTGAAGCATATGACGCTAAAGGACAAAGGTCTCCAAAAGTAAAAATAGACAATGAAAAAAAAAAACATTTCCTTTCCTTATTTTACTTCCTTGTTTTCGATCTGCGTTTTCATCCCTCCTCCCTTTTTTTTAAATCTCCTGGGGGAAAGAAAAAAAAACTTTGCAGATTTACACCTGCCTGTTGTATATTGACTCTACAGGAGACACATTAACTTCCTATAACTATAATTTATCACTTTTATAAGTCAGCTGCAAGCACAAGATATTTCTTTGCATTGAATCAGAGGCCTCGAAACTTGGCAATTTTAAGACTTCAACTCCCAGAATTCCTCAGCCGGCTCTGCATTGAATGGGACCCTTCATGGGACCCTAAAGGAAGAAGCAACTGTGCTGTTTTGGTTGTGTTCATATGGGTGCTTCATTACTCTTGACAGTGATTTGATTATTTGTTCTTTCTCGCAGAGTTTGCTATGGGTTTCCCAGGCACCCCAGACCTTGCACAACAGCACAGGCATTCCTCAACATACAACTATTCATTTAGTGACTTAAAATACGATGACCATTTTTCACACTTATGACCACCGTTGCATGTGATCAAAATTCAGAGGTTTGGCAACTGACTCATATTTTTGGCGGTTACAGCATCCTGGGGTCACATGATCCCCTTTTGCGGCCCTCTGACAAGCCAAGGGTCAACTCATAAAACATTCCCATGCCTGTTTTAGTAGTTGCCATAAAAAAAAAGAGGGGGGGGAGAAGGAAATCTGGAATAGCAGTGCAGCAGTTGGAAAGCAAAAGTACATTCCAACTCTTATCTTTAAAAAGTTGTAACTAAACCTCCAGAGCTTTTGCCTGTGAATATATTTAATTGGAGAACATGAATGATGTCACCCAGCCTGTGGACGTGTTCAATTGGAGACACCCAGGGGGAAGCAGGGAAACAGGATCCCAGGGGACTCTAATTTTTGTATCCCAGAGTTGGCTACTGTTCTGACCTAAACCCTTTTCCAATAAAACAAACATGAACCAAAGGGAACAGAAACCTTTTAATGATTCTTACGAATCCCCAGTTAAAAGGCTGCTGCAAACTAATTAACTTTGATAAGCACAACCTGTGCGAGGCTGCCAAGATAACAGATAAGAAATATTTTACAACACAAGAGTCTTCAAATACCAAGTTAAGATACTGTAATGTCCACCAGGCTCGAGTTTCAAAACGTCTTTGCTTCCTGCAAAGAACATCCGATTCACAGCTGGCTTTTATCTTCTGGAAGGAGGGGCCATTACCTTGCAGCCTTACTCCCCGTAAGTCGCCCGTACTGCTGCAACTGCTCTTTTCTGTGAGCAGCCCTGCATGCACACGCACTTGGCACAGGCTCCTCGGGAACCTCCTCATTGCTGCTGCCAGCCCCCACAATTTCTGAAGGCAGCAGTTCACTCCCCAATGGTCCTGGCTCCTCATCTGAGTCCTCGCTCTCTCTGCTGCCGGCTAACCACAACAGCTACATTCAGGGCAGCGCCAGAAGGTCGCCTTTAATAAATCCTTTGAAGGTTTTTGAAGTTTGGCTCGAGAATCATGATTTAATTAGGGCAATTGCTGGAATCCTGACACCAAGTCAATGGGGAAGCAAGATTCACTTAGGCAACCCTGTTACTAATTTAATAACTGCAGTTATTCACTTAGCAACTGTGGCAAGAAAGGCTGTAAAATGGGACAAAGCTCCCTTAACAAATGTTTCACTTAGCAACAGTTGTGGTTGTAAGTCGAGGGCTAGCTGTACAATCGTATTAACTAAACACTTGCAGTGATTCACTTAGCAACCGTGGCAAGAAATGTCATAAAATGGGGGGGAAATTCACTTAACAACTGTCTTGCTTAGCAATGTAAATGTTGGGCGCAATTGTGGCCGTAACTCGAGGACTCCCTGTACCGAAGATCGCCTAACCAGAAGTTGACAAAACAGCTCAAAGAACCCAATGTTTGTAGATGGCACCTAGCTGAAAAACTCAATCCTAACCACTAGATGGCAGCAACATTGAGAACGTCTGTCTGACATTGCCTTGGACCAATTTGCAAAATCCTATTTTATAGCAATCTTTTTCTGAGTAAGCAAACCTCCCTCCCTCCCGGCAGCTGTTTTGAACCCCTGTTATTAAAATTCCACCACTGTCACAAGTTTTTGCCAATTCCCTTCAATTCACAGTCACCTGCCGGGCTCTTCAAAGCAGCCTTTCCAACAGGACCAACACCACAGATTTTCAAATCACGAGCCGTATACACTCAGACGTCGTGCATAGGTATTTCTCCAGTTACTACCTCACTTGAGCCCCAGATTCTTGTTGCTAAGCAAGACAGTTGCAAAAGTGAGCTTTTGCCCCCTGTCTTGCGACCTTTCTTGCCGCTGTTGTGGAGCGAATCACAGCAGTTCTTCAGTTAAACACACAGTTATTAAGTGAATCCACCTGGCTTCCTCATTGACTTGGCTTATCCGAAAGTGAACACTGCAGTGGTCATAAATAGGAAGCACTTGCCATGCGTCCAAATTTTGACCACCTGACCCTGGAGAGGCTTGCAATGATCATAAGTCACTTTTTTCAGTGCTGTTGTAACTTTGGTCACTAAATGAACTGTTGTAAGTTAAGGACTGCCTGTAAACATGCAGGAAGATTCTCTTGCCCCCCCCTCCCCCCCCCCCCCCCCAGCAAATATCACCCTGCTAGAGTTAAAATGAAATGAAAGTGAAAAACGTATGAAGAACGGTTGCAGGAACTGGGCCTGGCTAGTCTAGGAAAGAGAAGGACCAGGGGAGACAGAATAGCAGTCTTCCAGTATTTGAGGGGCTGCCACAGAGAGGAGGAAGGGGTCAAGCTATTTTGCAAAGCAATCGAAGGCCAGACAATGAACAGTGAATGGAAACTGAACAAGGAGAGAATCAACCAGTAAATAAGGAGAAACTTTCTGACAGTGAGAACAATCAACCCATGGCACAGAAGTTGCCCTCGGAAGTTGTGGGAGCTTCATCCCTGGAGGCTTTCAGGAAGAGACTGGAGTGCCATCTGTCAGAAATGGTGTAGGGTCTCCTCACTTGGGCGGGGGTTGGACTAGATGACCGACAAGGTCCCTTCCAACTCTGATTATCTGTTATCTGTTAAAATTACCCGATTCCTCTCCATTTTTCTTTCAGTTTACTGGCGTCACAACTTTTTTTTGTTGTTGTTTTGAGCTCAGCAACCAGCAAGATCTTTCTGTGTAAAAATTCTGCACAGAAAACACACCTTTTGTGTGTGTGTGTGTTTTTTAACTAAGAGAAGGTCGTTGCACCTTGCAGAAAAAAGACTAATCTTCTGAAACCCCCATTTCCTGGAAAATCTAGTAATGACAGAACCGGTTCAACTGAGAGGTTTTCTGGCATCTGCACAGAGCAGCCTCTGCAATTATGGAAACCTTTACACACACAAAAAAAAACCCCAAGGACTTTAAAGGAAAACGGTGCTTACGGCTGCTGCTCTGTTTTTATGTCATAGGATCAGTTGGTGGGATTCAAAAATGTTTACTACCGCTTCTGTGGGTGTGGCTTGGTGGGCATGGCTTAGTGGGCATGGCGGGGGAAGGATATACTGCAAAATTCCCCTTCCCTCCCCACTCCATTAACCTGCTTTCCAGCTCTGTTCTCCCTGTGCAGGACAACCAAAGAAGACCCAGCCCATCAGCTGGGACTCAGTGGGAGGCAGAGAACAGATGGGGGCGGACCCAGTCAGAGGTGGGATTTTCCAGTTCTCCAAACTACTCAAAATTTCTGCTACTGGTTCTCCAGAACCGGTCAGAACACCACCTTTGCATAGGATGCATTTTGTTCTCCTTTATGGGAAGTCCTCGAGTTGCATCAGTTCATTTAGTGACCCTTTGAAGTGACAACATCACCGGAACCAATGACCTTGAACTATTTTTCACCCTTACGACTGTTGCAGCATCCCCATTGGTGATGCGATTGGCATTCGGGTGCCTGACGACCGCTTCATATTTACGACGGTTTCAGGGTCACGCGATCCCCTTTTTGCGACCTCTGGACAAGCCAAAGTCGATGAGGAAAGCCAGATTCACTTAACGACCGTGTTACTTTATTTTAACAACTGCTGTGATTCACTTAACAAATGCGGAAAGAAAAGTCGTTAAAAAAATGGGACAAAACTCAACACGTTTCTCACGTAGCAACAAAAAATTCTGGGCACCGTTGTGACCGCAAGTCAAGAAGCACCTGTATCTTATTGTAGGCTGCCATTCGTGTGAGGATGGGGGTGGGTGGGCTGTGTAAATTAAATAAATAAATAGTAAAATCTGTTGAGAGACAGCGGGATTGTAGGCAAGGATGCTAGGGACCTGTTGGTGCAAGACAGAGCATTTTTTCAGTCTCTGGAACTCGTTCCTCAAATCTTTTGTTTCTTTTTTCCTCCCTTTTAAAGCAACCCTTGCTTTCTTCCCCTCTTCCTTCCTGTTTCCTTTAATTAAAATTAATTTTAATGGAAGAGCAATATGATGAAGTTGGTTTTATCTTAACCACTAATTCGAGCTATAATTTGTGCATGTTGAAATTGGAGTCTGACAGGCGGATAGCTAACTATTCCCCATTGTGGGTTTTATTTTTATTTTTATTTAAAAAAAATCTGCTTCGTGAATGCTTGGCATTTCAAGTTTGGTTGAAAAACAATTTGGAAGTGGGTCCCCTGAGCTTTCATGGAGCTGAAATGTAAGAGTGCATTTTGGTAAGGAGGGGAGATGAAAGATAAAGAGAGGAAGAGAGGAGGAGGGAGAGGAGAGAAGGAGGGAGGGAGAGGAGAGGAAGGGGGAGGGAGAAGGGAAAGGGAGAGAATAAAGAAGGGAGAAAAGGAGGGAGGGAGGGAGGGAAGGGAGAGTGGGGGACAGAGGAGGGGAGAAGAGAGGAGAAGGGGTGAAAGAGGAGGGGAGGGAAGAAAAGGGAGACTAGGGGAGGGGGGAGGGGAAGCTAGGGAAGGAGGGGAGATGAGATGAGGATAGAAGAGACAGACAAGAGGAGGAAAGAGGAGGGAAGGGAAGAAGAGAGGGGAGAGGAGAGGAAGGGAGACTAGGGGAGAGGAGATAATGCTGGAGGAGGCAGGAGAGGGGAGGAAAGAGGGGGGAAGGGAAGAAGAGAAGGGAAACTAGGGGCAAGGGAGGAAGAGTGGGGAGCGGGGAGGGGGAAGAAGAGGGGAGAAGAGACAGCAGAAGGGAGGGAAGAGGAGGAGAGGGAAGAGGAGATGAAGCCTGAAGAGACAGAAGAGGGGAGGAAAGAGGAGGGAAGGGAGAGAGGGGAGGAGAGAAAGGAAATCAATAGGGAAGCTGACAAGGATGCCAGTTGTCCTGTGAGGTCTCATTTAATGACCACGACAACAAAAAGATTGTAAAATGTGATGCGGATCACCTGATGCCTTGCTTAACGACTATACCGCTTAATGATGAATTTTTTCGGTCCCTATTGTGGTAAGTCGAGGATTACCTATAGCGAGTAACCCACTAAGTCTGATCATTAAGTAACATTCCCCCAATCTGAGCCTCTAAGGGAGGCCTTAAATCCTTCTCTGCATTACACAGCTGGCTAAATCTCCAAGCTGGCTCAAGGAAATGAACCCCCAGCTGTTCCTCAACCCAACACAGCATACTAACAGCCGAGTTACTAACAGCCGAGTTATCCCGTCAGGGGTCTCCAACCTTGGCAACTTTTAAGACTTGTGGACTGTTCCTCAGCCAGCAAAGCCAGCAGACCTCCAGTGATGGAGCATCCACAACTTCTGGAGGCAAGCTGGTTAATAATTTCCACAGTCAGGAAATTCCTCCTTAGTTCCAGGTTGCTTCACTCCTTGATTAGTTTCCATCCGTTGCTTCATGTCCTGCCTTCTGGTGCTTTGGAGACTACGTTGAGTCCCTATTGTTGTAGGTGCTTCATAACTGGAGGTTTTTAAGGAGAGACTGGACGGCCATTTGTCTGAATTGGTATAGGATCTCCTGCTTGAGGAGGGGGTTGGACTAGAAGACCTCCAAGGTCCCTTCCAATTATGTTGTTCTGTTCTGTTCTCTACTTAGCTCAACCACTGTATCCTTTGAAGACTCCGAAAGGGAACAGATTGGAAGATGAGAACTACTCCAGTCAATAGTAATAAACAATTCAGAAAGAATGGTTTGGCACCCTTTCAGACTCATCGATGTTATTGCAATCGCAGCTTTCAAAAACTTAAGACCTTTTAACAACATTAAAGTTAGTTTGAAAAGGTGCTTCCTACCTCCTGGTTTTTTTTTGCAAGACCAATCTTTTTCTTGCATCTTTGCTTCACCAAGTTTGACACACTCAATTCACATACTTTCTTGAAATGAGATGGTTTTTAAAGATAACCTGCCCAACAGGACTAGGATCAGAGTGGTGAATGAAAAGGATCGCCCAATTCTCCATTAAAACCAGGCCTTTTTTAAAAAAAAGATATTTTGGAGAAAAATAAAGAAATAGCAAAGTGGAGCTGCTGAAAATTAAAAACCCCAGGTTCTCCCATTGCGCAGATTTCCAGCAATGTCTTGGGGTTCCCAAAATATCCCATCAAAATGATTTAGCATCCTAAATGTGAGGATTCTTCTAGTACGGCGTTTTTCACGACTTGACCACTTTAAGATGTGGGGACTTCAACTCCCAGAATTCCCCGGCCAAGATGGTTAAAATCCACATATCTTAAGGTTGGCATGGGGAATTCTGGGAATTGTAGCCCATCCACCTTAATCTTGGTTTCGGAGTCCTGGGAGTTGAAGTCCACCCATCCTAAGGTTGGAATTCTGGGAGTTGAAGTTCATATAATCTTAAACTTGGCTTGGGAATTCTGGGAGTTGAAGTCCACACATCTTAAAAGTGGTCAAGTTGAGAAACACTGCTCCGTGCCAATCCATCCTTCAATGGCCATACCTACACTGGTGGCCATTTTGGGAGCATGCCTATTTGCATGCCTGTCTAATTCCAAACAGGATGTGGGGTCCTTGGTGCTCTCTGAGCTTGGTGCTTTTCTTCCAGACGTCTCACCACCTCACTAGGTAACATCATCAGTGCAGTAATGACACTTCTGCAAGAAAACCACCAAGCTCAGAGAGCACCAAGGAGTCAACAGCTACAAATATTCTTTTCTATAAATAATGGGACACGTCTCTCTTTTTTTAAAATGCCACAAACAGCAAAAGGAACATGGGTTCTCCTTGGGAAGCTCTGTGGAAATGTCATCCGTGGTGGATCTCCCGCAACTCTTACCTCTTCCCATTGGTGAATGTACCGGATTAGACGGGAGAGGCGTAGAAGCCGCAGGAGACTCAAAATTTTGGTGAAGCGGACGATGCGCAAGGCGCGAGCAGTCTTGTACATCTCGGAATCCATGCCCTTCTCCACAATGAGGAAGATATAATCCACCGGAATAGAGGAGACAAAGTCCACCACAAACCAGGTCTTCAGGTACTTCTTCTTGATCCGCTCGGGATCCAGGATGATCTCCGTGTTGTCCTCAATGACGATGCCTGTCCGGAAGTTCATCACCAGGTCCATCAGGAAGAAGGTGTCCGACACCACGTTGAAGACGATCCAGGGCGCCGTGGTCTCCTCTTTGAAGAAGGTGATGCCGACAGGAATGATGATCAGGTTGCCCACCATGAAAAGCAACATTGTGAAGTCCCAGTAGAACCTGGAACAGAAGGAAGAACATGGGAATCAAGACACGGGAGAACATCAGAGCAAGCCCTGGGTCAGCGCTAGGTTATTGCTGTCCAGTTAAGACATTGAGTGGATGCATTCAGATAGTATACTAACAAGGAGCCTCTGGTGGCGCAGTGGTTAGAGTGCAGTACTGCAGGCTAATTCTGCTGCCTGCTGGCTGCCTGCAATTTGGCAGTTCAAATCCCGCCAGGCTCAAGGTTGACTCAGCCTTCCGTCCTTCTGAGGTGGGTAAAATGAGGACCCAGATTGTTGGGGACAATAGGCTAACTTTGTAAACCACTTAGAGAGGGACTGTGAAGCGGTATATAAAGTCTAAGTGCTATGGCTATTGCTATACTAAATTTAGACTGCATTTACCTTAAGTCTGCTTTTTTTTTCAAGAGGATCTAGGGTTTATTGTGCAACCCAAGAATGCTGGTTTATGTTTTGTGTTAGGAACACAGAATATAAAATATTATATAGGGACCTTTGGAGGTCTTCCAGTCCAACCCCATCTCAAGCAGGAAACCCTATACAATGGAACCTCGGGTTGCGACCGTAATCTGTTCCAGGACTAAGGTCGCATCCCGATTTGGTCGTGACCGGAAGCATGACCGACTGCGCATGCGCGGACAAAAATTTGCGCGGACTGCACATGCGCAGAAGGGGAAATCGCCGATTCTGAGGGCGTGGAAAGGGAATCTGCCGCGGTTGGGTTTGTTTGCCACCCGATTCAAAAATCATATGGATTTGTTGGTCGGAACCCGATTTGGTCATGAACAGAAGCATTTGTGACCCGAGGTTCCACTGTACTGTTGCAGACAAAATGGCTGCCCAATCTCTTCTTAAAAACCTCCAGGGATGGAGTACCCACAAGCTGTTCAAACTGGTCAATGTGTTAAAGTTTGAAGCCATCTTCTGTTTATTCTCCTCCTCCTCCTCCTCCTTCAAAGTCCTTGGTACTCTCTGTTATTGTTATATATGTTATATATGTGCTTTCTGTTATATGTTCAAAACATTCTCAAAGATCCAACTCATCCTGGGCACCCCACCCAACCCCCCCTTTTTTTTTGAACTGTTACCATCTGGCAGATGGTACAGGATAATAAAAACAAGGACAAATAGGCTGAAAAACAGCTTCTACTGCCCTGGGATAGAATTCCACTGCATAGTGCAGTGTTGGTGCGGTGGGGGTGTGCGTGTTCAATTCAATGTGTGGAGGGTGAAGGATGTGTGTTTGTGTTTATTTTCATGGTCATGATGTGCACTGAAGACGGTGTTTGATTTTGTTGTACGAGGTGCAATGACAATAAACTAAACTAAATTAAACTAAACTAAACTATTGGTAAGTCAGAACAAGCCATTTGCATATAAACTGAGAGCAAACCCCACTCCCTTCTAACACTGATGCTGTTACCTAGTCGGGTAATGAAACGTCTGCAATGAAGCAAACAAGCACAGAGAGCACTAAGGACCCCAGAGTCTTCCACCTCCTTCCTGCAAACCCCATTCCCTTCTAGCACTGATCATATTACCTAGACAGGTAATGAAACGCCTGCAATGAAGCAAACAAGCGCAGAGAGCACCAAGGACCCCACAGTCCTCCACCTCCTCAGTCCTCCCTCCTCCCTGCAAACCCCCACTCCCTTCTAACACAGATGATGTTACCTAGTTTGGTAATGAAACGTCTGCAAGAAAACCAGGGAGTATCAAGGACCCGTCACTGTTCAACCCCGAGCCACAGATCTTCTCTTCTATTGTTATCCTTAAGGTTCTTTAAAACCAAGATCCTTCCTTTTTTATTAAAAAGAAAGAGAAGACTTGGCATACTTTATCTAGAAGTTCAGAGATATATATTGTGGCTAAGCTTCTTATCAAAATGTTAAACTGCAGAAACTTAAAATAAAATAAACCCAGGTATATCTGTCATCTCAGAGATGACAGCAACTAACAACAGAAAAATCTTCTGAGGTCAAAACTACCATGGATGATTTTCACAGGAGGAATGCAAAAGCCTGAATCCCCCCTCCTTTCCCCCCCCCCCTCTCTCTCACACACACACACAAATCAGGATATATATATTTTCAGGATCTTGTTCCACTTCTTCCTCCTGCTAGAAGCCTGGCTGACTTTCTCCAGAAGCCTGCAAGGTCAAAAGCAGATAGCCAAGGTTTTTGAGTTCCAGTTTAGCCATGGCTTCTGCGTCGCTCTAGAATGTGTCAGCCAGAATTTTTTAAAAAAAAATAATAATAAATAAAAATAACAAAGCATTTCTCCCTTGTCCTCAGTCCACCTCAATAGGCGCCTAATACAAATATGGACGAATCAGAGGAAGCAAGACAGAGGATCATTTATTTATTCCCTGGCTTTTTTTTGGTACTGCCCTCCCACTGCCATTATAATAAGATCATCTTTTATTTCTGCAGGAAAGGAACATTTATTTCCCCGCCAGTTTTTAATTTTATTTTGTGTGTGTGTGTGTGTATGGTACATTGGCTTGCTCGTTTTGCAATAAGCTGGCAGCGCTGTTGGTGCTGAAAGAAATGGGCATAATTGAAATGACTGTGGGTTGTGGTTTTTCTATTTACACCCCACCATTGCTGTTCCTGTTTGTTTTTCTGTTGGGCATAAAATATTTGTCTGGAGTCATAAAGACAAGCGGCCCTCTTTGATTCCCTGTAGTGATTGCCTGTGGAATGGGAAAATTCTTGTAAATGCCAGTCATCCCAGAAAGAGGAAAATTAGAATTTGGGGGATGCTGTGCTGAGTCCTGGATACCTTTCAGATCACCCCAATAGCTACAGGTAGACAAGTAGTCCTTGATTTATAACAGTTCATTTAGTGACTGTTTGAAGGTATAATACCACTGACCTATAGCAATAGCAATAGCACTTAGACTTATATACTGCTTCACAATGCTTTACATCCCTAAGTGGTTTACAGAATCAGCCTATTGCCCCCAACTGCTGGTGACCTTACAGCTGACTCTGTAAACCACTTAGAGATTGGTGTAAAGCATTATGAAGTGGTATAGAATAAGTGCTATTTGCTGTCTATTGCTATCTTCTCAATTCTGGGTTTTTTATGTCTTGACCATGTAATATTTTGCCTTGGACTATGTTTCTTTTCTCTTCTTCCTTTGGTCATTCATGTAGGTCAGTTTGGTCTCTCCAGTACTCGGTCAGCTTTCATCACGTAGTAGTTTCAGTGCATCTCCTTCACTGTCCTTCAGATATTCTTCCATTCTCTTTTTAATTCTCCAACTGTTTGGTACACTTGCAGTATTCCACGCCCACCTATTTTCTGCGTAAGTAGAACCTTGTCAACGGCGCTGCGTGGATGAAGAGTATGATTCATTGTCCCTATTTCTTTTCTGGCCTTCCTATCCAGCCAGGGCTTTTAGTTCTGCTTCAATCCAGTCCATTATTCCAGCTGTGTGTATCTAATGAGTGGAATTACTCAGGTGTTAATTGCTATAAAGGCATTTCCTCCCCTGAGTTTGGACATTAAGATCTTCTTCAGTCTCATGATGTAACCATTTTCTTGACTTCACTGTGCTCGACGTGGTCAGTCTGAAGGGTATTTGCAGCGATCGCTTTCATCCAGACTCTCTGTTATTTTCCTAGGGCGTCTCAATTCCTTCCGTTTTCATTATTTTTCCTCTGTTGACAAGCGAGGAGAGTGGACACATGCTTTTCCGGTCCGAATTCCAGTGCAATATCTCGGCTCAGCCTTCTTCCATTTTCTGGTGGATTCTGTGCTGATTTTTTGTATACAAAAATCAGTCAGTTTCAGGAGACTGGGAGGGAAAGGAATCCTCCAAAGCATCTTTTCCCCCCTCCCCCCCCCAAAAAAACACATTTCTAAAAAAAGTTTCACTTTACCAAGGTTTGTCATGTCCTCTGAATTTTACAGTGCTCTCCCCACACCCAAACTGGGAGGGCATTGCAAGAAGCCTCAGTGAGATTATACCCTCAGAATCAGAATAGAGCTGGAAGGGACCCTGGAGGTCTTCTAGTCCAGCCCCCTGCTCAAGCAGGAGATCCTATACCATTTTCAGGCAAGTGACTGCCCGGTCTCTACTTAAAATCCTCCAGCGATGACTTCTGGAGGCAAGCTGTTCCACTGGGGTTAATTGTCCTGTTAGGAAGTTCCTCCTTAAATTCCAGGTTGCTTCTCTCCTTGGTTAATTCCCACCCATTGCTTCTTGTCCCCTCAACCCTTTCCTGATGACAAAATGTAACCTGAGCTTGTACAACAGAAATTCTCAGAATTAAAAAGCTGAAAATGTTGCAAAGTTTTGAGCTGGCACACGAAGCCTCTCGAATATTGTCCATTCCTGTTCTAAGTCAGGAGATTTTGTACCGAGCCCTGAGCCTCTGCATGCTTGCCTTGGATCCCATTTCACAGATGAGGAAAACTGAGGCGCTGCAGACAATCCCAGCAAGCAGGACCAGCACTGGTTAATAAATCAGAATTTGACTATCACCCATCTACAGGTTTTGCACTCTTCTTGTTGTCTTCCTTTTCTGCTTTCCCTGCCTCTTTCCGAAAAGGAACATGAGCCAGACCCAAGGAGTCACTTAATATGTCCCATTGCAGCAGACCAAAAGAAAAAGTCAGGAGGTCTTTGAAGAGTCACCTGTCATGGCTGCAAGTTGCCCTTGGGTTGCTGCAAACTATAGCTCACTCCCTTCTTTAAACTAAGCCTGGTTTCTATAGCTCAGCTCCTTTCAGGCATTTAGATATATGGCTGCAGATAACAGAATGAAGGAAAAAGAAAGGCTGGTGTTTTGACAGACCACTGGGGGAATGCTGACCAGACAGGCAGAGGCTGGGATGGAGGGAGGGAGGGAGGAGATGGGAGGGAGGATACGGAAGGAAAGAAGGAGATTGGCGGGAGGGTGAGAGGGAGAGAGAAAGAAGGAAATGGAAAGGAGGGAGAAAATAGAGGGGAAGGAAGGAAGGAAGGAAGGAAGGAAGGAAGGAAGGAAGGAAGGAAGGAAGGAAGGAAGGAAGATGAAGGGAAGGGAGGGAGGAGATGGGAGGGAGGGAGGAAAGAGATGGGAGGAAGGAAAGAAAGATGGGAGGGAGAGAGGAAATGGATGAGAGGGAGGGAGGGAGGGAAGAAAGAGATGGGAGGGGGGAAGAAAGAAAGGAAGTGGGTGGGAGGGACAGAGGGAGGGATGAGATGGAAGGAAAGAAGGAGGTGGGAGGGAAGGTGAGAAGGAGAGAGAAAGGAAGGAAATGGAAGGGAGGGAGGAGATTGGAAGAAAAAGGAGATGGGAGGGAGAGACAGAGAAAATGGAGGAAGGGAGAAAAGAGATAGGAAAGAAAGAGAGGAGGGAGAGAGGGGAGGGAGGAAGAAAGAAAGGAAGTGAGAGGGAGGGAGAGAGGGAAAGAGGAAGGAAATGGAAGGAACAGAGGGAGGAGATTGGAGGAAAAAAGGAGATGGGAATGAGGGAGAGAGAAGAAATGGAAGGGGGAAAGAGATGGGAGGAAGGAAAGAAAGAGATGGGAGGGAGCTAGGAAATGGGTGAGAGGGAGGGAAGGATGGGAGAAGGGAGAGAGGAAGGAATACAGTTGGCCATGTGGCAAGACAATAAAGAATGTGCAAATCTACCAGTGTTTGGGCTCTAAAGATCGGCCAGGCAAAACTGCACCCATCCTAAAGAGATTTTAGGTTTGCCCTCTTTCGAATCTATTATCAGCAAACGAAGAGAGCCCAGAAGACCACGCAGGAGACACAACTGTTCTGATGACTCCAAAGCCAGAGGCTCCGGAAGAAGATAGGAACACCGAAAGGCAGCTGCCCAGCCTTGTTCTGTAAGCCATGAAGGACGGAAGGACGGATTCAAAGGAGCAGAAAAAAGATTGGCAACAGGAGCCTAAAAGACCAATTCATTTCCTGTTAAAAATGCATCTCCCTTAAACGTTAGGGACAAGCGCCTCAAACCCCCTGAGAAATCGTTCACGTTTCATTGGGCTATTCTCTGGGTTCTTCCCAACCGTTTCTCCAGGAGACGAAAGGGAGAGGCATCGCAGTCATGAAGCAGAATATAGATTTCAGGGAAAATAAAAATAGGACACTTAAAGCAGAGGATGTGGGGGAAGGAGGAAAAGATTCTTGGCTCTCTTATGAAGCCAGGCTGCCAGTCAAAACCTCAAGGAAATCCAGAGGATTCAAACTCCCAAGGCCAAAAAAGTGGCGGGAGGCGACAGGTCAAATTGCCAATGCTGCTTTTAGACACTTACAATAGGGGTCTGCGTTACAGGCAGTGGTGGGATTTGAAATTTTTTTACTACCGGTTCTTTGGGTGTGGCTTGGTGGGCGTGGCAGGGGAAGGATACTGCAAAATCCCCCTTCCCTCCCCACCCCACTAACCTGCTTTCCAGCTCTGTTCTCCTGTGCGCGAGGGGGAAATCATGCACGCATCTGCAAAGACGTGCGGGGGGGGGGGGGGGGGGCGTGCACACATACGCAGGGGGCATGGAGGGGCCAGCACTCATTGCCTTCAGGGTGTTGGCAAGTGAGCGTACGCGCAATTATCGGCACAGGAGCCGAAAAAGGTTAGCCACCACTGTTCTAGAGCCTCAACATCTTTTTTGTATCATACTAACCAAAACTGGATGCAGTATTCTAGGTGTGGTGCAAGCAAAGTTACCACCATTTAAGATAAAAACTTGAACTCCCCAAGTCAAGCTTGACTCAAGGAAATTATAGGGGACAATCTATGCAGTTATCGGTGCGGTGGCCTAGAGGTGGAGCTCTCGCCTCACAATCAGGAGGCTGTGAGTTTGATCCTAGGTAGAAGCAGGTATTTCTCTCTCTGGGCACACTGAGAGTATATCCACTGAACAAAACTCCACATAGGTGACAGGAAGGGCATCCGGCCATTAAAACACTCTTCTAGCTCCATTCAGTGGCCCAGATTGCACCGTGCAAAGGATTGTGGGGTCGATAAAAGATGATAAATCTATGCAGTTATCTTGGCAGTGTTATGGAAGTGATTTGCCACAGCTACAAGACTACATCTTAAGAATTTGTTGGTCTTCCGTCCAAGAACAATTTTAGTGTTAGTATTTGTTGTTTTAATAATTTATCTTGCTTTTATGATTGTAACTCACCTAGAGACACCTCTAGGCAATACAAATGGCAGATAAGTTTAATAAAATAAGTAGCAATAGCACTTAGACATATACACCGCTTCGTAGTGCTTTGCAGACTTCTCTAAGCAGTTTTAGAGAGTCAATATATTACCCCCAACAATCTGGGTCCTCATTTTACTGACCTTTGAAGGATGGAAGGCTGAGTTAACTTGGAGCCGGTCAGGATCGAACTCCTGGAAGTGGGCAGAGTCAGCCTGCAATACTGCACGCTAACTACTGCACCACCAGAGTTCTTTATTAATATAATAAATAAAACAAGCTATCTGGATCCAATCCTGCATGATTTCTGGCTCAGATAAGATGAGCCAGGTGCACCTACCTGCTGAATATACACAAAGAACCCAGTGCAAATGTGGCACCCTAGTTGTAAGTTTGAGGATGTAGGGAAGAAAAGGAGAATAGAAATAAGTTGCTTGGTCAGGCAGAGTAACAACACCAAAGCAGGATCAGAATACTTGTGCCTGTGTGACTAAGATAGTGTTTCTCAATCTTGGCTACTTTAAGTTTGGGTGGACTTCAACTCCCAGAATTCCCCAGCCAGCATGGTCTCTAAGATGTCTATGGAGATTCTCAGCCATCCAGGTCACGGTTGTTCCAAAGGTGCTTTTTTTAAAGAGGCAACTGGACTTTCTTTATTTTTCCTTGAAGACGTTTCGCTTCCCATCAAGATGAAAAGTCTTGAAAGAAAAACAAGGAGGTCCAGTCGCCTCTGGAAAAAGCACCTTTGGGACACTGGTCTAGGATGTGACCAATTTCAAAACTTCATGTTATCTTTATACCCTTTTTCTTTGATTCTTGGATGCTCTCCCGTCTTCTCTAATTTCCCAAATTCTACACGGGGTGTAATTTCAGATTAGCTGGCAATTCTGGATGTTATTGTCTTAGCATATCTGGAGGGTACTGTACCAGGTGTTGCCAAACTCCAGATCTGCAAGGCTAAACTATGGCCTTCCTGCCAGCACTACCATCATTTCTGTTTTGGCAACTGCTAGTAATGTCATTGATTTTGGATTCTGTCAACCATTCCACAGAGAAGACATTTTCACATTTTGGAGAGCCAGTGTGCTATAAGGTGCCAACAGAAACAAATTGCCACCTTGGACAGTAGGACTGGTAGGGATGGAAGAGACTTTGGAGATCTTCTAGTCCAACCCCCTACTCAAGGCAGGAAGTCCTTATACCACCCCAGGCAAAAGACTGTCCACTTTCCTTGCAAACCTCCAGCAACGGAGCACCTACAGCTCCAGAAGGCAAGCTCTTCATTTGCTTAATCGTTCTTGCTCTCAGGAAATTCTTCCTTATTTCTAGGTTGGATTCTGATGTGCTTCCACTCATTGATTCTTGTCCTGCCTTCTGGTGCTATGGAGAATAAATTGACCCCCTCTTCCAAGATGGGAAGACTGTCCCCTATGCACCTTCTCTTTCCTAGGCTGAGCATATCTAGTCCCCTTAGTTGTTCATCATATGATTCAGCCTCCACACTCCTTATCAACTTTGTTGCATGTTGAAGAGGTGTTCCCTTGTTGTGTGAATGCCATTCTCAAGTCAAAGAAGTTAAGTGCTTGCTACAAAATAAACAGATAAAGTGGCGTTTTCTCCCTAATTCAACTAAACCATCATTCATTCTCCAGCTAGGTTCACACAATGTGCTAGATTAGGCTAAAATGAAGCTGGATAATTGGTTCTGCCTGTGGCAGGAATCCAATCATTGGCCCAGCATGTTGTGCGCTGCAGATCTTCAAAGTAAGCCACCATCAAAGGTGTTTAAGTACTGAATATTGAAAAGTCATTCTCCTTCATTAACCTGGTTTAAAGCTTAGCATGTTGGGCTTTGTTTGTTTTTGTCTTTTTTTTTCTTCTGTTTTGCATTCACATGCACACAAAGAAGAGAGGAAAAACGGTGGGGTCCTTGGTGCTCTCTGAGTTTGGCTGTTCTTTTTTCAGACTTTCATTACCCAACTGGGTAACATCATCAACCTTGAGTTACAAATATTCTGTAACTGTATTCCATGGTAGCACAGTAGTTAGAATGCAGAGTTGCAGGCTGCTCACAGACTGGTTCAGCTTTCCATCCTTCCAAGGTCAGTCAAATGAGGACCCAGATTGTTTGGGGGCAATATGCTAACTCTATAAATCACTTAGAAAGGGCTATAAAGCACCTATGAAGTGGTATATAAGTCCTATTGCTGTTCTATTGGAAGAAAAAAAAAGTTTATGTGGAGTCCTCATGTTTGGTGACATTCTGCGACATGATCTTCTGGACAGCAATAGTAAAGGACACCTATTGCTTTCATGACCAACTCTCTGTAATTCTAACAGGTGTCATTTAATGCAGTGGTCGCCAACTGGAGGGCTGTGGCCCACTGGTGGTCCGTGAGAAAATTTTGGTGGTCCGCAGAGAAATGTCACCCCCAGAGCACCCTCCAAAGCAATTAATCCAGGCTGCGCAGGAACACAAGGCTGCACCACCCACATGGCTCTCCCTCCCCGACCACTCACTCCTTACCTAGCAAACTTGCCTGCTAAGTTGCTATTTTTCCTTTTTCCGACCATCAGCTGTTCTGCTGTGTCGGGAGATTTAGATTAGCTAGAAAGCAGGAAATCGTTGGATTTCTTGCTTTCTAGCTAATCTTTAGATCTTCCGGCTCTGCTTTTAAGCAGAGCCGAACCTTCCTTAGGACTGAAGCAATGCAGACTCAGCTAGCCGATGGCAGGAACACAGATCTCTAAGTGAATCTGTGAGCAACTCAATCTGCCTGCCTGCTTTGCCTAATTTTGGGTAAAAGTTGCTCTTTTTTTTTTTATAAAAAATTCAATATTTACATACATGGTGTGTTGTGAGTTAATTTTGTGAGTTTGCTTGCAAGCAAATTTTATGTGAAAGGCTCAGCTAGCCAATGGCAGAAAGATAGATCTCTGAATGAATCTGTGATTCTGTGAACAGCTCAATCTGCCTGCCTGCTTTGCCTGATTTTGTGTAAAAGTTTCTCTTTTTTAATAAAAAAATTCAATATTTATATAAATATTTATATTTACATACAAGCCATGCCCAACCAGTCACATGACCACCAAGCCATACCCACAAATTAGGCCACGCCCACAGAACCAGTTGTTAAGAAATTTGAATCCCACCCCTGCCTTTGTGTGTGTGTGTGTGTGTGAGAGAGAGAGAGAGAAAGAGAGAGAGGGAGAGAGGGAGGGAGGGAGAGAGAGGTTAGATCATCTCTCTCCCTCTCTCCCTCTCACACACACACATACACACACACACACACACCAACGTCAGCAACCCACCGTCAGTCAAAATTCATATTACTGGTCCCTGGGATTTAAAGTTATGAGTTTGGTGGTCCCTGAGGTCGAAAAAGTTGACGACCCTTGATTTAATGTATTTGGAGGTCACCAAGCTGAAAAAAGTGCACTGGAGACAGAGGATGCCAGGAAAAAAGAGATTTGCGTGTTTTCAGCACCAGAGACAGCTCCCTCTGCAATAGGGCCTCTCCGTGTTGAAATAACAAGCAGGAAAAAAACAGCTTACACCTGAGAGATTTCAACGGCATACAAGAAGCAGTTTCTTTTCCAATCATTTATGGAGGTCATGTTTGTTTTTTGTTTTTTTGCAGAAGTATGTGTCTGCTCTATTTTTTTGTCCCCAAAAATGATCTGCAAAACAGCTTGCAGCCAAAAGGAAACCATTAAAACCTGAACGTTCATCTATTTATTGGTTGACGCAGTCCTAGTTTTTCCTGAATGATAAATTACCATTTTTATCCACATTTACCTTCACTGGAATTTTTTACTTCACTAGAATTTACCCCATTAGAAGTGTTTTAAGATACCAGTGCATGCTCACACTACCCTGTGCAAGCTAAGATAACTAATGTAGAGTCTACCCGGAAAGCCAAGGTCCTGCTACTTGTCCTCATTTAGTGACCACAATTGGGACTGGCAATTTGATTGTTAAATGAAGCAGTTGCTAAGTAAAATATGACTGTGCTTATGATCTTACTTCAGCTTTCCTTTGATTGTTTTGAGCTTTCCTGTGAAGATCATCAATGTGAGGATTAGTTGTAAAATTATTTTTTCATCAGGCATAAGATTGCTAAATGAAATGGTCACTAAATAAGGTGGATGCTAAATGAGGCAGTCACTAAATGAGGACAATTATAATTTGGAGGTAGAAACAATTTTCCAACACACACACACACACAGAGAGAGAGAGAAACACACACACACAGGACACTATGAAGATATAGAAATGAACATTTATCCTTTGGTGATTTACAGATAATATTTGTATAGGTCTGAATGAACTTGAAATGTTTTGTGTGAATATAGAGTTGAACTTCAGTTGCTGAATAGAGTAAGAACAGGATATAATCGAAATAAATCATGAATGGAAATAAATGAAATGCTTAGAAAGCGTTGAGCTGGGAATTAAGCCAAGGGTGTGATATTTTCTCTTGAATGCTTAATTTATTGACAGATAAACATGTAAAGATTGCTTACAAGTGGGTTGACTGATGAAATAAAACATACTGATGGTGGCACATTGTTGGCTACAAACCCATAGAATTTGCAGCGAACGTTACAAAGATTGTATGATGCAACAAGGAGAATGGAGTTAGAAAGTAATATATCAAAGACCAAGGCTACTGTGACTGACAGGGAAAATGGAATAGCCAATTCAAAACCAGCAAAAAAAAAATGCGTACCTTGGTTGAATGCCTTTTTTAATGCAAAATTCTAGATAGATAGATAGATAGATAGATAGATAGATAGATAGATAGATAGATAGATAGATAGATACCGTAGATAGATAGATAGATAGATAGATAGATAGATAGATAGATAGATAGATAGATAGATAGATAGATAGATAGATGGATGGATGGATGGATGGATGGATGGATGGATGGATGGATGGAT
>NW_020717134.1:62552-80283 GCF_900518725.1 Notechis scutatus | reverse complement strand
TGTGGACTTCAACTCCCAGAATTCCTCAGCCAGCAAAGCTGGCTGAGGAATTCTGGGAGTTGAAGTCCACAAGTCTTAAAGTTGCCAAGGTTGGACACCCCTGATGTAGTCTATTATCTGATCAATAAAATAATGGACTCTAAATTTTATGAGACCTACAAAGTGCTTATTGATATTTAATTTTCCAGCTAATATAGATGGTCCTCGATTTACAACAGTTGGTTTAGTGACCAAAGAACAACGGCACTGAAAAAAAGTAACTTATGATGCTTTTTCACACTTATCACCACTGCAGCATCCCCATGGTCACATGATCAACATTCGGTTGCTTGGCTACTGACTGATTCACATTTATGACGGTTGCAGTGTCCCCAAGACATGTGATCCCCTTTTGCAGCCTTCTGACAAGAAAAGTCAACTTCCCCGTTCACTTAACAACCGAGTGACTAACTTATCAACTGCAGTGATTTCACTTAACAACTGTGGCAAGAAAGGTCGTAAAATGAGACAAAATTCACTGATGTGTTTCACTTAACAACAGAAATTTTGGGCTCCACTGCAGTCGTAATTGAGGAACCTAAGTTTTATGAGACCTATAAAGTGCTTATTGATATTTTATTTTCCAGCTCATACCACTACTATGATGACTTACAATCATTCAATTTAGTGACCCTTTGAAGTTACAATGGCACTGAAAAAAGTGACTTACAAGTGGGACTCACTTATGACCCTTACAGCACCCTCAGAGTCACACGATCAAAATTTGGGTGCTTGGCAACCAGCCTGTATTTATGAGGGTTGCATCGTCCCAGAGTCACATGGTCAGCATTTGCTGTCTTAAGCAAAGTAAATGGAGGAAACTGGGTGTATTTAACAACCGCCTGATTCTCCTGACAATGCAGTGATTCTTTTAACAACCATGGAAAAAGGGTCATAAAAACTGAGTGGAAATCACTTTACAACCATCTGGGATATTCTGATCCCAACGGGGTTCGTAGGTTGAGGGCACGGTTGGGATTCTACCTATTCTCTAGAACTGGTTGTTAACATTCTAAGCAGTTTGGAGCACCGGTTGTTAGAAGAAATTACTGGCCTAATCCTGTAAGGAAGGCAGGAAGGAAACATTCTGGTGTCGCTTACAGAAAATACCTCTCCGTTAACCCTTTTTACATTCTTGGCAGGACTGGACTTCCTGTCTCAGGAACTTCTCTGGAGTTTTTCCCCCCCTCCTTTGCTGGTACTTTGCTTGTGTGGAGTGACCATTCAAAGTTACAATGGCACTGAAAAAAGTGAGTTATGACCATTTTTCACACTTATGACTGTTGCAGCATCCCCACAGTCTTGAGAGGCCAGGCAAGGAGATGCGTGCCTAGATGTGAGTGATATTGAGTTGGCCACATCCAGCCAATAACATGACCAAGCCATGTCCACCCAGTCACATGACCACCAAGCCACCGCCTACTGTTGAGGTAATTCCCCGTTAGGAGAATGAGCGCATACAGGGAGACATATTGAGAGTAGTGTTTGAATAATACACACACAGCACACAGATACACTGTACAGTAAATGTTGGTTTTTACTTCCAGAAACGTTTAAGCAAAGTTCAAAATAAGCAGTCCAAAGTCATTCACAGGTAAGATCAGTCAGTTTTCAGTCCAGGGATAATCCAATAACAAAGTCCAGTGTCAAAAACAGTTCAGTATCAGACTTACATCAAATCCAGGAATATCAGTCAATTAAAAGGAACGGCAAAACTCTCCAACAGAAGGAAACAGAGACACACTGAGAGTTCTTCTGAGACTAAGACTAAACAACCCAGGTTTCTGGCTCCATCTTATGGCCGTCTGAGAAACCACACCCAATTACAGTTTTCCATTTTCTTACAGTATTAAAATGTCTATCCTGGTTTATATATTTCCAACCCAAATACCTGTTAGGTGACTTATATTCCCAACACCCACCACCTAAGCCACGCCGACAGAACCAGTTGTTAAAAAATGTGAGTCCCACCCCTGGTTGAGGGCCACCTGTATATCTTTTTTTTTTCTCTCTCTCTCTAATTGTATGAAGTTATTTATTTTTTAAATGATTTAAAATAAGCAGAATGCAAAGAGAAGCAGATGAGTTGGCAACCGAACTTTCCTGAACTAGCTCTTGCTAGTTGCTTCAGACCGACAGCGGCAAAGTAAAAGGTGATAAGCGTGGAAATTCCTTAGTAAAATGAATTGCTACTGAACACACACGTGGGCCTTTATCAGGTTTTTCAGCCAAACTGTTTTGCTGAAGGCCGGTCATGGATCTTGCATTCTTTTCTATGTTTAAATGCAATGGCTATTTAGGCTACTGTTTTGCTAGAATTGTATATACCAAGGGTGTTTTCTTCAAGGGCTAGAACAGCATTGTAATTCTCTTCTGCAGGGCCCGTGGGGCCCTCTGTGCGGCCAGTTTTCGGCCTCCCCACCAGTGGTGGGATTCAAAAATTTTTTACTACTGGTTCTTTGGATGTAGCATGGTGGGCGTGGCAGGGGAAGGATACTGCAAAATCCCCCTTCCCACCCCACTAACCTGCTTTCCAGCTCCGTTCTCCTGTGCAGGGCAACCAAAGAAGACCCAGCCAATCAGCTGGGACTCGGGAGGCGGAGAATAGATGGGGGCGGGGCCAGTCAGAGGCGGGATTTGCTGGTTCTCCGAACTACTCAAAATTTCCACTACCGGTTCTCCAGAACTGTTCAGAACCTGCTGAATACCACCTCTGCTCCCCACCCTTTCCCAGTACTCTGCCAGTCAAAAACGGGCCAAGCAGAGACCCCGTGGCCCATTTTGGCCGGCAGAGGCGCAGCGGGCTAGTCCTTTGATATTTCCAGTCCCCGGAGGCCAGATTTAAGTACCCCGTGGGCTGGATCCGGCCCCTGGGCCTTGAGTTTGACACCCCTAGTGTATACTATACAGGATTGCTTTCTTCCCCCCTTCAAAATCCTGCTCTTAATTCTTCTTTTAGAAGGGGAGAAAAATATGGATGGTAAACGTGAAAGGAAACAACAGCCCATGTTTCAGAAGTGTCAGAACACACAGCTAGTCCTCGACTTATGACCACAATTGAGCCCACAATTTATGTGGCTAAGTGAGAAATGTGTTGAGTGAGTTTTGTCCCATTTTAAGGCTTTTCTTGCCATAGTTGTTAAGTGGATCACTGCAGGTGTTTAAGTTAGTAACACGGTTAAGTGAATATGGTTACCTCATTGATTTTCCTTGTCAGAAGGTCGCAAAAGGGGGGTGGGGGTGTCACATGACGCCAGGACACTGCGACCGTCATAAAGGTGAGTCAGTTGTTAAGCATCCAAATGTGATCGTGGGGATGCTGTAACGGTCGTAAGTGTGAAAAATGGTCATAAGTCACTTTCTTCAGTGCTCTTGTCAATTTAAACTAGGGGCCTTCAAACTGGACAATTTTTAAGACTTGTGGACTTCAACTCCCAGAATTCCTCCTCCAGTCATGTTAGCTCAGGAATTCTGGGAGTTGAAGTCCACAAGTCTTAAACTTGCCAAGTTTGAAGACTCTTGATTTAAACGGTCACTAAATGAACTGTTGTAAGTTGAGACTACTTGTAACTGGAAGCAGAATTGTTATGGGTAAGCCTCAACTTCCCTTACAGACTGGGAGGAGAAAGAGGCAAGGCAAGGGGGGAATTTGAACAGTAGTTAAGATAATAGAGAAGGAAATGGGCCCATTCATGAGACAATATAGAATTCTAATGTACTCAGAAGTCATCTAGTCCATCCCACAACACTCCATGCAGAATTTACAGGCAGTCCTCAACTTACAATCATTCATTTAGTGACTGTTTGAAGTTACAATGGCACTGAAAAAAGTGACATATGACTGGGTTCCAAACTTATGACTGCATCCCTATAGTTACGTGATCAAAACTCACACACTGGATATTGACCATGCCTGGGAGTGGGACTGTATATTGGAACCCTAAGTCTAATTTTTGGAGTTCATGGGAACTTCAAATGGTTGCTAACAGACCGGTTACATAAATACAGGTAGTTCTCAATTTACAACAGTTCACTTAGTGACCATTTGAAGTGACAATGGCGCTGAAAATCATCAAAATTCACATGCTTGGCAACTGGCAAATTTTAAAAAGAGCCGGCATGGTCATACTCCACTCAGTATCAAGGATGCAGCTGTTGAGATGGTCAACAGTATTAAGTATCTGGGGGTGCAGATAACTAACAATCTGATTTGGTCTCTTCTTACATCATCCTTAGTGAAGCGTGCAAACCAGCGCCTGCATTTCCCTGCGTTGGATGAGGAGAGCACACCTTTCTCCTTCTGCCTGGCCACTTTTTACAGAGGCACGACTGAGAGCGTTTTAGCAAACTGCCTCACCGTTTGGTTTGGTGGCTGCAGTGCCTCAAATAGAAAAGCCCCTACAGAGAGTGGTGAGGACAATGAAGAAGATTATAGGAAGCTCACTTCCTGTCACTCGGGATGCTGTTTATAGGCACTGTGTGTTAGAGCTCAAGCTGCCAGCCAGCCTGTGGCTTGCTGCCATAGAATAGGGGGAAGCTGACACTGCAGCTTTGCAACTGCTGTTATCTCCAAGGCCAAGCCCGTTGGCTCTAGTACGCACTTGCCTAGTTACAAAGGGGTTGGGCTGTCTACTGTGTTTGAAGTTGTTGCCCTTTGCGCTGTTTTGCCTCATAGCTTGCTTGAAATTGTCTGCTTTCCGTTTGTTCCTAGTAAAAGTACTTTTCTCTTAATCTATGGAGCCAAGGATTTTTCTTTCCTAGGAAATGACAATGATTAGAGACCCCACACACCCACTTCACGGTCTGTTTCTGTTGCTCCCCTCTGGGAGGAGGTTTTGAAGTCTTCCTAGCAGGGCTGCCAGATTCTGTAACAGCTTTGTTCCCTAGGCCAGTGGCCCCCAACCTTTTTTGTACCACGGACCGGTACAAAATGATCCATGGACCGGTACCGGCATCAGCACGCACGACCAAGACAAGGCGAGCCGAGCGACCGGCCAGCCAGCCATCCCCCGCTTCTCCCCGCCACCTTCAACTCCACCTTTGTACCTTCTCGCGGTCGATGGGCTTTTCGGGGTCTTTCTTAATCTCCTCCTGAGTAACGCGAGACTCCACCGCCATCGGGACGGCTCTTCGTTCAAAGCCGCCCCCCCCCTTCGACGAAACTAAGGCGCGAGGATTCCTTCAGCACCCAAACGCCGCTTTCCAACCGACGACCGACAAGCTCACCCGGAAGCACATTCTCAAGCGCCGTCGAAACAAGATGGCGGCGCCCAAGCAAAATAAGTGGCCCGGTACAAAATGATCCACGGACCGGTACCGGTCTGGGGCCCGGTGGTTGGGGACCACTGCCCTAGGCCATCCGTCTGGCAAACTCGCAAGATTCGTTTCTCTCGCCATGTACATGTATACATCTGAACTAGATGGTGTTGTTTCTCTGTGTCATATAATACATGTGGTACATATGTAATTTTGTATTTATCTACCTACCTACCTACCTACCTACCTACCTATTGTCATGTTTATCTAGTGTATATTAGAGGTGGAGACCCTTCAAGAGCTGCATGCAGCGAAATTTCATTTTAATGCCGATTAATGTAGGTACAAAGTGATAAAGTTATTCTAAGTCTAAGTCTCTAACTGGCTCACTGTTACGACAGTTGCAGTCCTGGGCTCATATGTTCCCCTTTTGTGACCTTCTGACAAGCAAAGCCAATGGGGAAACCAGATTCACTTAACAACCGGGTTGCTAAGTTAAACAACGGCAGCGATTCCCTTAATCACTGTGGCAAGAAAGGTCGTAAAATGGGGTGAAGCTCTCTTAACTAATGTCTCACTGAGCAAAGGAAATTTTGGGCTCAACTGTGGTCGTAAGTCCAGGACTACCTGTAGTACACAGGCATTTTTTTTTTTAAAAAAAAATGCACGTATCCATCAAAGGGGACAACCCCCCTCCCTTCAAATTCCCAGTGTCAGCCTTCTTACTTTTGACAATGCAGAGCCGTCAACATCATGTGGCTGGAATCCAGAGAATGGATGAAGTTGGGTGGGAAGGCATTTTTCTGCTTTCTTACGTTTGGCTTCCTGTAGGTAAGGCAGAGCAGAAAAGCTTTTGAATTCCAGGCCCGTCTTACCCACCCTAATCTAGGCCCATCTGTAGCAGCGACCAACATCTCAATCAAATCCATCTTGTTAATCTAGCCCAGGGCTCTCCAAACTTGGCCACTTTAAGACTTGGGGACTTCGACTCCCAGAATTCCATGCTGGTTGGGGAATTCTGGGGATTGAAGTCCATGCTGCACACATGCTTTATCATGAAGCACCCAAATTATTAAGATGCATGATTGTTTGCATCACTCACTGGTTTGAGATGGGTGGCTAAACAAATCCAATCAATCAATCAATCACTCAATCGATCTTGCTAAAGAAAAGTGAGGCAACTTTTCAGGTGCCCCATCTGATACCAGGTGGGGAGCACATAAGCTAAATTGATTTCACATATAAAGCTCAACCTCTGCCAAGAGATGGACAGTTAAGGAACAGGAAAATAAACAAATATTTTGGACTTGCAAACCAATCTAATAAACAAACACTTTGGATTTGCAAACCAAACTAATAAATCAATCAAGAAATGCTCACCTTCCGAGTGGGAGGCGAGCAATTTTCACCACTAGGCTATCACACTGCTCTAAATCTAATACAAATAAAATAAAATGTATATTTGCTAGTTCAAAATCAGAGCTTGAATTAATTTGAAGGGGGGGAAAGGCTCACTAAACATTAAGCACATCTGTTCAATGGCATTTTCTTTTTTAAGTCGGAGGAGGGTGCAAATAACCAGAGGTTCCTCCTAGACTGTGCCAGCCGGAATTAAGGAGAACTGGACCTTAGCAGTATAACAGAGTTGGAAGGGACATGAGAGATCCTCTAGTCCAACCCTATGCTCAGGCAAGAAACCCTATACCATTCCGGACAAATGGCTGTCCAATCTCCTCTTAAAAACCTCCAATGTTGGAGCATTCACAACTTCTGGAGGCGAGTTGTTCCAACAATTAATTGTTCTAAACTTTCAGGAAATCCCTCCTTAGTTCTAGATTGTTTCTCTCCTTGATTAGTTTCCACCTGTTTGCTTCTAGTTGGATGGCTACAGATTTCCCACTCTGGACTTGAAAGAAAAGTGTTTAGTTCAGAGAAATACTCACTGGTCCACATTGTAGTTGGATTTTAAGCGGAGGCTCTGCAAGTCACCTTTTATCTGGATGGGAAGAGAGAAAAAGAGCAATTTTGGTGATATGAAGTGTTCCTGCAAGTCAACACAGAGAACAGCCCAAGGATCAAGAGTGATTTTCAAATTATTTATCTGCAATTACCCTAATCCGAGTTCAATTCCTGCCAACTAACGGGATGCACCCCTACACAGTTAAACCTTGACTTACTGCTGTAATTGTACGTAAAATTTTGGTCGTGGGATGGTTCTTAAGCAGATCACCCCATGAAAGCACTCAATTTTATGACTTGTTTTGTGGCGGTTAAGCATTGTTAAGGAACTGCTGTAGTCACTAAGCAAATCCATTGTTTATTATGGGGTGTTCTTCTGCTGGAAATTGGAAGTAAATGCTGGTTTCTAGGCTGCATTAACAGAGGGAGAGAATCAAGATCACATGAAGTGTTAGAACCACCTTTATAAGGCCTTGGCAAGGCCGCACTTGGAATATTTGCATCCAGGTTTGGTCACCAAGGTATAAAAAAAGATGTTGAGGCTCTAGAAAGAGTGCAGAGAAGAGCAACAAAGACGTTTATGGGGCTGGAGGCTAAAACATATGAAGAACGGTTGCAGGAACTGGGTGTGTCTCGTCTAATGAACAGAAGGATCAGGGGGTGACATGATGGCAGTGTTCCACTATTTCACGAAGAAGTGGGGGGTCAACCTATTCTCCAAAGCATCTGACAAGAAGGCAGGACAAGAAGCAAGGGATGGAAGATAATTAAGGAGAAAAGCAAGTTAGAACTAAGGAGAAATTTTCTGACAGTGAGGCCAATTAATCGGTGGAACAACTCGCCTCCAAAAGTTGTGAATGCTCCAACACTGGAGGTTTTAAAGAAGAGTTTGGACAACCATTTGCCTGAAATAGTATAGGGTTTCCTGCCTGAGCAGGGGGATGGACTAGAAGACCTCAAGGATCCCTTCCCACTCTGTTATTGTTATAAATAGGAAGGATATAAGGAGGATATAAATCCTTGCATTCCGCAACAAGTCAGTTAAAACTGAAGAAGCTTCCTGGATGAGAAGCAAAATGTTTCCAAAGAACAGGGGGGAAAAAAAACCCAACAAAGTTCAGTTACCTTTTGGGAAAAATGCCTTTGGGATGTGCTGGCCAACACGTTTCAAAATCGGTCTCAAGTGCAAACCTAGTTTGCTTTGAGGTCTGAAACAACTGAAGCAGAGCTGCATCATTCCCAAAGTGTTTGAAACACTCCATTTTGAGTTTAAAAAACAACAACACACAACACACTTCCAAAACGATAACAATTGACCCATCTTCTTCTCAAAACAAGAGTTTCAAACTTGAGGCGGCTTGGCGTAAAACAAAGCACTGGGATCTCCCAAAGGGGCCGTGTTTGGAAAGCTTTTTGCCACCCCAAAACCTTTCTCCTTCCTGTATATGTCCTGTGCGATGGTGCCTTGACCACAGGCAAACATAATTCAGTCTTGGTACTCTTTGAGCTTGGTTGGTTTTTTTTTTGCAGACGTCTCATTACCCAACTAGGTAACATCATCAGTGCTAGAAGGGAGCGGGGTTAATGCTTTCTCTCTCTCTGTCTGTCTCTCTTTAACAGATATACCTGGAAGCACTTGGTTAAGTTTTGGGGAAACCGGATACTGAGCTGCATGATCTTTTGCAATAGAACCTTTAACAGATAACCAGAGTTGGAAGGGACCTTGTAGGTCATCTAGTCCAACCCCCGCATACACACACATATAATTTAAGGATAGGTCATGACAAAGACAATTCCTCTGCAATCTTAAGGACACGATACAAAAGAGGATGGGAGGAAGAAGGATGGGAGAGGGGAAAAAAAGGAAAGTTGAGTGTCCATTCCTCAAAGTGTTGTCTAGCTGCCTGTCCTCTGACCAGCAGGTGGGGCTGGCTGCTCCCTGCTCCTCTCAGAGAGGCCAGAGCCTAAGGGCCTTCCATTCTTCAGGGCAACTGATGTAAACACAGTGTAAATTCCAGCATGGAATTCTGGGAGTTGAAGTACACACATCTTAAAGGGGCCAAAGCTGAGAAATACTGGTCCAGAGAAATGGACTGGGGGGGTGGGGGGGCAAGGGAAGGAAGGAAGAGATAACCATTGCAAATAAAATCAGTGGCCCTCTGTTTAATCAGCTCTGGTTTCTAAAAACAACAACCCCAAACCATTATTTCTTTTTAGAAATAGGTAGGAAGAGGCTGAGCTTATGCAATGTGTACGGGCTTGTTTGTGCGTTTGAAAGGGTGGACAAGAAAACCAAACAAAATAAATACATGAAAAAAACAAAAGCCCATGTGGCAAGACAAAATTCCACTCCCCCCCCCCCCCCCCCCCAAGATTCAGCCAGCTGTTTGCTTCTCCTAGCAAAATCCCCCTTGGCTATTTGTCTGCTGAGTCATCCTCTCCCCTGAATGGCTGACTCATACCTTCCAGCACTGCAAAATGCTGAGTCATGCCACCACTCTTTTCCCCCCTCCTCCCTTGGTTGGAGGCTACTCAGGGGGTGCTCTTGACTGTAAGGCTCCCCCACACCCCAGAAAACCCCAGCACCCACCTTTCATCTGGCCTCAGCTTTCTGTTCCCTGCCTGTGTTAGAAGGAGGAGAAGAAGCAAAAAGAGGGGTAGAGGAGGAGGAAAAAGAGGGAAAAGGGGAGAGGGGGGAGGGAAAAAAAGACGGAGAAAGAGGAGGAGAAGAAGAGGCAGAGAAGTGAGATGGAGGAGGAGAAGAGAGGAGAAGGAAAAAGAAGGGTGGAGGAGGAGCAGAGGAAGAGGAAGGAAAGTAAGGTAAAGGAGAAGGAGAAGAAAAGAAGGATGGGTGGGAGGGAGGGAGAAGGAAAAGGAAAGGAGGAGGGGAAGAAGAAAAGTGGCACGCAAGAGGAGGCGGAAGGGAGGGAAGGAGCAGGAAAAAGAAGGAATGAGCAGAGAGAGAGGGGAAGAGAAGTGAGATAGATGAGGAGGAGGAGGAGAATAGAACAGGCTGGTTCTGAGCTTTGAGTGACAGAAACGAAGGATCCTTGAGGGACTTACCGACATGGATTTCTTGTTATGGTAAGGCTGAATGATGGGCAGCCCTAGCGGGGTCACCCACTCCACCGTCTGGCCCGTCTTGGAAATCAGCCAGGCGCTTTCGGTCAGCCAGTTCTGCAAGACCAAAAGGGATGGTGAACCAGATGAAATGGAATGGAATAGAAACTGGAAGGGACCTTGGAGGTCTTCTAGTCCAACCCCCTGCTCAAGCAGGAGAAGCTATTCCATATGCACACACGTATACATACATACACACATACACACATTACACAGACGCACACATATACAAACACATATAAAGCAATAGCAAAAGCACTTAGACCTATATACCACTTCATAGTGCTTTATAGCCCCCTCTATTTGCCTCCAATCTGGGTCCTCATTTTACCGACCTCGGAAGGATGGAAGGCTGAGTCAACCTTGAGCCTGGTGGGATGGTGTTAGGAATATAAGTCACCTAACACAGGGGTCCCCAACCACCGGGCCGCGGACCAGTACCGGTCCATGGAACATTTCCTACCGGGCCACCGGTTTGCTGGGCGCCGCCATCTTGTTTGACGAGAAAGTGCTTCCGGGTGAGCTTTTCCAGTTGGAAAGCGGCGTTTGGGTACTGAAAGAATCCTCGCGCCTTAGTTTCATCGAAGGGGGGGGGGCTTCGAACGAAACTAAGGCGTGAGGATTCTTTCAGCACCCAAGGCAAGGTGAGCCGAGCGACCGTCCCGAAGCGAAGCCCATCGACAAAGGTACAAAGGAAGAGTTGAAGGTGGCGGGGAGAAGCGGGGGACGGCTGGCTGGCCGGTCGCTCGGCTCGCCTTGCCTTGTCATGCGTGCTGATGCTGGTACCGGGCCGTGGATCATTTTGTGATGCCGGTACCGGGCCGTGGCACAAAAAAGGTTGGGGGCCACTGACCTAACAGATATTTGGGTTAGAAATATATAAACCAGGATAGACATTTTAATACTGTCTCTTTAAGAGCATGCTAAAAACTGCAATTGGGTGTGGTTACTCAAACCGCCATAAGATGGAGCCAGAAACCTGGGTTGTTTTAGTCTTAGTCTTAGTCTCAGAAGAGAGTGTGTCTGAGTGAGTATCTCTGTTTCCTTCTGCTGGAAAGTATTGCCGTTCCTCCATTTTTCCTAATTGACTGATATTACTGGATTTAATATAAGTCTGTTACTGAACTGTTTTGTGACACTGAACTTTGATATTTGGATTATCCCTGGATTGAAAACTGATTGATTTAATGACTTTTGGACTGCCTATTTTGGACTTTGCTTAAACCTTTCTGGAAGTAAAAACCTACATTTACTGTACAGTGTATCTGTGTGCTCTGTGTGTATTATTCCAACACTACTCTCTATACGTCTCCCTGTATGCGCTCATTCACCTAATGGGGAATTACCTCAACAGATGGTTTGAAGAAAGGGGTGGGGGGAGCTTAGGGAAGGAACCATATTCGGAATTTCGGGAGGGTGAGAGGGAAGGTCTCCCACAACGTGGCCTCTGCCTCTTCAGAGATGCCTATAGCTTTGAATTTCCCCTCCGGCCACGCTGTTAAGTTACATGAGTTAAGAAGTCTGAGAATTGAACTCCCAATACATAAGTTATTATAACATATTAAGAGCCAGTTTGGTCCAGCGGTTAAGGCACCTGGGCTAGAAGAGCAACAGCACTTAAGACTGATATACTCCTTTACAGTGATTTACGGCCTTCTCTAAGCGGTTTACAAAATCAGCCTATTGGCCCCCAACAACCCGGCTCCTCATTTTACCCACCTCAGAAGGCTGAGTCAACCTTGAGTGGGTGAGAATTGAACTGCCAAACGGCTGGCAGCCGGCAGTCAGCAGAAGTAGCCCTGCAGTACTGCATTTGAACCACTGCATCACCACGGCTCAAGAAAATGGGAGATTAGGCCTGCCTTAGGCCTGAAAGCTGGCTAGGTGACTTTGGCCCAATCACCAGGAGATGGTGAGTTCTAGTTCTGCCTTAGGAATGAGAGCAGGCTTGGTGACTTTGGGCTAATCACCAAGGGATGGTGAGTTCTAGCCCCGCCTTGGATATGAAAGCCGGCAGGGTGATTCTGAGCCAGTCACTCTTTAATCTACCTCACAGGATTGTTGTGGGGGAAACGGGAGGAGGAAGAAGTATCAGATAGGTTCTTCTCCATGAATTATTTAGAAACAATAACAAAGGCAGGATTAAAAATCACATAACAATAAGTAAACAACTCTACCCAACTGTCTATCCCCCACAAAACATAAATTCTGACTACTCTTATCATTACCTCACTACTGGGCCCCCACAATAAATGCAACCCATGATCCCCCCCCAAATTGGTCCCCCTCTTGCTAGTAGTTTCTGCAAAACCAACAGATTTTGATTTATTAAATACAGATAGTCCTCGACTCTCAACCACAAATTAAGGTCAAAATTTCAGCTGCTAAGCAGGACGGTTGTTAAGTTTTGGCCCATTTTACGATCTTTCTTGCCACAGTTGTTAAGTGAATCACTGCAGTTGTTTAGTAACAAGGTCGTTAAGTGAATCCGTCTTCCCAATTGACTTTGCTTGTCAGAAGGTCGCAAAACGGGATCATGTGGCCCCGGGGACCCTGCAATGGTCGTAAGTACTTGCCAGTTGCCGAGCATCTGAATTTTGATCACATGACCAAGGGGATTCTGCAACAGCCGTAAGTGTGTAAAACAACCATTAGTTACTTTTTTCCAGTGCTTTAGTAACTTACAACAATCACTAAATGAATGGTTGTAAGTTAAGGGCTACCAGCATTAAACTATTAATTATTTTAACATGGCGCTTGCACCAGGTCAGGGAGCATGAGATTACAAGAGAGAGAAAAAAATAAATAAGAGCAAGGAAGTTCTTTTAAATTGCAAATCATGAGTTTTACCTGAATTTCCCGAGACCCGGAAAACATTTTGGTAAGGCTTTGAAAGACTCGCTGGACGAGATACTTTGAAGCCTGCCAAACATCCTCCTAGAAACAGGGGGGAAAGATTCCATAAGAACCGTAGACAGGCGATGCAATAGATAGAGCACGTAGACTTATATTCCGCTTCACGGCGCTTTACAGCCCCTCTCTAAGCTGTTTGCAGAGTCAGCATCTCGCCTCCAACAATCTGGGTCCTCGTTTTACCAACCTCGGAAGGATGGAAGGCTGAGTCAGTCTTGATCCAATCGGGATCGAACTCCTGGCAGTGGAACAGAGTCAGCCTGCAATTCTGCATTCTAATCCCTGCGCCACCACGGCAGTCTCAAAACCTCGGCCTAGCTAATCGAAGGATAAGGCTGGCTCAGGAATTCTGGGAGTTAAAAGTCCACAAGTCATCAAGGGGTCATAGTTCCCCCACCTCTGATCTAATCTTTTAAAACCAACCGTCCACCAGGCAATTTAAGAACACCCTCTCCAGACAATCTACAGCAGTGGCCCACAACTTCAGTGGGAAATTTTAAAAAAGAATGGTTCGGAAAGTAAAAGGAATAAATTGGCTGTGTTCACATGATATGCTTATATACTGGGCTTTGTTAATATTTGTTTTAAGTGGGGGGAGAAAGTGGGGGGGAGAGAAGAAAAGTCACCTTTGGGAAGTCTTCAATCTCCTTGAGCTGTTTTTCTATCTGGAGGCGCCCCCCATATTGGGTGACTCCATACACAACCGTCATTACAGTCTGCTTCACCACCTTCCGAGTTACATAGCCATCCAGGACCCGAGCAATTTTGATTCCATTTGCTGCATCTTCCTTCCGAGCTATCTCCACCTGCATTGGGGGAAAGCAAGGAGGATAAAATGGTAGCAGGAGGATAAAAGGGGAGATGCTTCTAAGCAGGCTCGGAGGACCAGGGACTGTGATTCTTGCGTTGGCTGAAGCAATGCCCCACAAGCACAAAGGAGGCTCAATTGTTGTAGCTGGTCCCTTATGGATGGATGGATGGATGGATGGATGGATGGATGGATGGATGGATAGATAGATAGATAGATAGATAGATAGATAGATAGATAGATAGATAGATAGATAGATGATAGATAGATAGATAGATAGATAGATAGATAGATAGATAGATAGATAGATAGATATAGATAGACATATACACCTTTATATCTATATACTGTATATAAAAGCAAAATACCATTCATGCATCATCACAAAATCTCCAGAACTGTAAAGCCTACAAATTTGAAATTTGGCACGTTCCTCTTGGCTTCTAGATGCTTACTAAGAAAGGATTTGTCAAAATGATCATCAGAGCATTAGTATTTCCTATGTTATTATTAACACGCTCTGATGCTAAGGAGTTCTACTCGCCCTCCCCACCTGAAAAGAAATCTGTTCCAAATGCAAAACACAAGCAGAGGAGAGGAAGTTCAGTTTCAGTTTCAGTTTCACAGCACCAAGCAGCTTTAGTATAGACCAGTTGAGCTAAGCCACGCCCAGGCTCCTTGCTGTCTCCTCCTTGCTCACACAGCTAATACTATTTCACTTTCCAAATAGCCCTCAACTCTCTCACACACTGACAGGATGCTAGCCAGATGAATACCGATGGATGCTGGTAGGCAGAGGCCGAATTTCCACCTTGTATTTTCCTCCGCCAAAACTAAGCTCGACCACATAGATCCATAGCAAAGCACAGGTATCGAGCCATTTAATATATATAAGCACAAGTAATTCTCGATATACCGGTAGTCCTCGACTTGCAACAGTTCGTTTAGTGACCGTTCAAAGTTATGTCATTGAAAAAAGTGACTTAGGACCATTTTTCACATTTACGACCATTGCAGCATCCCCATGGGTCACAGGATCAAAATTCAGAACCTTGACAACTGACTCATACTTATGATGGTTGCAGCGTCATGTGCTCACTTTCTGGCAAGCAAAGTCAGTGGGGAAGCCAGATTCACTTAACAACTGGGCTACTAATTTAACAACTATAGCGATTCGCTTAACAACGATGGCAAGGAAGATCAAAATGGGGCAAAACTCACTCAAGGAATGTCCCTGTAGCAGAAATTTCGGGCTCCATTGTGGTCGTAAGTCGAGGACTACCTGTACAATCATAATGTCCTGTCCATTGTCGTAATGGTCTTTTACAAAACAGGTCTATTTTACAAGTGGGTAGAACAGGAAAGAGAGAATAACGTACCTTTACAGAATCCAAATCAGTCCTTAAGACTGTTTGAGGTTAGCTCTTTCCTAGTTAGCTATGTTGTGTGAGGGAGCAGGCATGGAAAGGTAATAAAAGACTGTTCTATTTAGCTAGTTCCCTGATGGCGGATCTATGGCACGCATGCCACAGGTGGCACGCACAGCCATTTGTGCCGGCACACGAGCTGCAGGCAAACTTACCTCACTGCACATGTACACGCCTCACAGCTGATTTTTGGCCGGTTTGAGGCCTTTTACGGCCTCCCAAAGGTTTGAGGAAGGCTTCTGCAGGCTTTGCAGGCCGAAAACTAGCCCTGTTTCATCATTTCCTGTTTTTCCGAAAATACCGGAAGTGACAAAACAGGGCTAGTTTTCAGCCTGCAATGCCTGCAGAAGCCTCTGGGAGGCTGAAAAAGGCCTCGAACCGGCTGAAAATCAGCTGTGAGGGACAGTGCAGGTAATGGGGCAGTGGGGATTGCATGCGTAGGGGGCACATTGCCTTCTGGGTGCTGGCACGCAAGTGTGCGTGTGCAAGCACGCACACAATTTTTGGCACAGGAGCCCAAAAGGTTAGCCATCATTGAGCTCATTGGTGGTATCACCAATGAGATGAAATCCTAGAGGGGCTCCAGAAAAATAGATTCATTCCAGGAGCTCTGTTTGAATAACAGAGTTGGATGGGACCTCCGAGGTCTTCTAGTCCAACCCGCTGCTCAAGCATTTGTCAACAGTAGGGCGACAGAGGCAATGCGTGAACCACCAAAATAGACCTGTTTCAATTGTGCTATGGATATTTAATTCCAGAAAGTTTCAAAAAACTCAAAGGCCATTGCTGTTACAACATATTACAATATATTACAACAGCCTGCTATTTTGGAGATAAACCATTCCTGATCATGGAGGTTCCATACCTCTTTCTAGTCTTTCTGCAAGATGCAGAAAGGAATACCTGTACATACTGCTGCTGTCGGGCTCTTCAGAAGTTTAATGTAGGGTTAGGATGAAAGGAGGGGTCGGATGGAAATTTAATGTAGGGTTAGGACGAAAGAAGGGGTCTGTGCAAAGTTTAATGTAGGGTTAGGATGAAAGAAGGGGTTGGATGCAAGTTTAAAGTAGGATTAGGATGAAAGAAGGACTAAGGTGCTTATGCCAGCAGCTTTTCCCACGCAGCCACAGCCTCACCTGGTGAGCCACTGAAGTGTAGACGTCCTGAGGAACTTCAGACGGGGCGAGATTGACGGAGTAGGCACCAAGCACGTCGCGCCCAAGCGCAGCGTAGTGCTGAAGCCCATTGCATGAACCATCCTGAGGAGAGGAAATGGGTGACGGAGAGAATTAGCCAACGCCAGCAATTTGGAAACAACAGACGCCTTTGGACAAAGTGGCATCTTGACTCCCCACCCAAAAACCCCTCCCAAAAACATCATGGTTGGAGTCATAAATTATGTTAAATCTTAGCTTGAATAACGTAACCAGGAAGCTCTAAAGTGGCCCCCGGGATCTGCAAATAATAGTTTATGATGATTAATAATTATTATGCTAATAATTATAATGAAATGAGACATAATAACACATAATTAAAATTATATATATTAAGCTTGTATGCCACCCGTAAATGCTGTCATAAATCAGCATGGTCACATAACCTGATGCCTTTGATTATATCCCTTACTGATGGCGTTCCCGGCCCCTGTTATGGTCAGTAAGTGAGGACTATCTGTATTGCACCGTTCAAATTTATATTCATCGCAATCTAGCGTATAAGTCTCCTTGCTCACCAGTCTACACAACGTTGTGGGTGAGCTCGCCTTAGTACATAAGAGGGGTGTGTATATGCCTGTTTTCAAAGGGTCTGAATTTTGATCACGTGGTCATGCTGCAAAGGTCACAACTGTGAAAAATGGTCATAAGTCACTTTTTTTTTCATTTTGAAATTGTTTCGGGATTTGGGAAATGGCAATGGGGAAAAAAAATGAAAGTTGGATTTTTTATCAAAAATCAAACCTAATTAGATAGGTTCATTGTTGTTCAAATGGCTTGTACCTACTGTTGTGTAAAAGTAAAAAGTTGCGGTTGTAATGTTATCTTCTACTGCAGTGATCCCCAACCTTTTTTATGCCGCGGCCCGGTACTGGCATCAGCTGGGCGCCGCCATCTTGTTTTGATGAAAAAGTGCTTCCGGTGAGCTTTCTACCCGGAAAAGCTAACCGGAAGCACTTTTTCATCAAAACAAGATGGCGGCGCCCAGCAAACCA
>NW_020717134.1:46660-60704 GCF_900518725.1 Notechis scutatus | reverse complement strand
TCTGGGAGTTGAAGTCCACAAGTCTTAAAGTTGCCAAGGTTGGACACCCCTGCTGTAGGTAATCCTTGATGTACTACCACCAGAACAATGGAGTCCAAAATTTCTGTTGCTAAGCAAAGCAGGTGTCAAGGGAGATACACCCCGTTTTACGACCTTTTTTTTTGGCCACAGTTGTTTAGGGAATCGCTGCAGTTAAGGGAATCATACGGTCGTTAAGCGAATCAGCCTCCCCTCCCCCTTGACTTAGCTTGTTGGAAGCCAGCTGGGAGAGTTACAAATGGTGATCACATGACCTCAAGACAGTGCAACCGTCATAAGTACATGCCAGTTGCCAAGCGCCTGAATTTTGATCACGTGACCGTGCAATAGTCGTTAAGTGTGAAAATTGGTCATAAGTCACTTTTTCAGTGCCATTGTAACTTCAAATGGCCATTAAAAGATACCTGTATCAGGATTTCTTAACCTTGGCAGCTTGAGGTTGTATGGACTTCAACTCCCAGAATTCCTCAGCCAGGATGTGAACTCCACATATCTTAAAGCATCCTGGCCAGAGAATTCTGGGAATTGAAGTCCACACAGCTTCAAGCTGTAAAAGTTGAGGAACACTGCTCTGCAGGTAGTCCTCGACTTACGACCACAACTGAGCCCAGAATTTACATTAGTAAGCGAGACATTTCTTAAGTGAGTTTTGTCCCATTTGATACCTTCTCTTGCCAACGTTCGTTAAGTAAATCACTGCAGTTATTAGATTAGTAAACCCGGTTGTTAAGTGAATCCGGCTTCCCCATTGACTTTGCTCGTCAGAAGGGCGCAAAAGGGGATCACATGACCCCGGGACACAGCAACCTGTCACCCCTGTAGCTGACCTGACAGAAACCATCTTGGAAGGTTTAGTGTTGTCACACTGGAGCTGAGGGATAGAGAAGGGGGGATTTGAGTTAGCTGGGGTTTTGTAGCCAAAACAAAATGCTTCCTCTTGGGAACCAAGGACATTCTCAGGAAGGAGGAGGAGTGAGGTCACCCGGCAACCAGAGAACGCCGTGATTGGACCATGTGACAGATTGTTTTGAGAAAATGACAAACCTTTACTTTTAATTAGGTTTTCACCAGATCTGTGCCAATACGATATCTCCAAGAAAGCTGTTCTTTGAGGAATCTACCTGCCTCAGAGTTTTGCTTGCTCTGGGTCTATTACCTGGAACCCTGGCACAACCGTCAGAAATACGAGCCACTTGCCAAGCGGCCGAGTCTTGATCACGTGACCGTGAGGGGCCACAACTGTGCAAAGTGGTCATAAGTCACGTTTTTCAGTGCCGTTGTAACTTCAAATGGTTGGTAAACAAACCGTTGTAAGTCGAAGACTATTTGTATAACGTTAATGGTGTAGCTTCTCTTTAAAAATGGTGATAACAGGCCAGGGCGGGGTAGAGAGGGGTTCAGCTCTGAGAGAGCCCGGTAAATGAACCAGTTTATAATTATAAAATTATTTGCTCTCTGCTACTGTGGCTCACTTAGCCTGAGGAGAAACAAGCTGTGGCTTAATGAATGCAACCACGACGCTCAGAACTGCTGTTCCTAAGCGATGTAGACAGGGTTACAACGGGTAGTCCTCGACGTACAATAGTTTGTTTACTGACCAAGGTTACAATGGCACTGGAAAAAACTGACCTATGACTGTTTTTCACACCCATGACCACTGCAGCATGCTCACAGTCATGTGGTCAAAATTCAGAGACTTGCCAACTGATTTGTATTTATGACGGTTTCAGTGTCCCAGAGTCACGTCATCCATCTTAGCGATCATCCAACTGATGAGCAAAGTCAATGGGGAAGCCAGAATCACTTAACAACCCTGTTACTAAATGTCTGAAAGTGATTCACTTAACAACGATGGCAAGAAAAGTTATACAGTGGGACAAAACTCACTTAACAACTGACTCACTTAGCAACAGAAATTTGGTTCAATTTTGATCCAAGTCAAGAACTGCCAATACTTTCTACAACTAGGGAGGGCTCCTTCTGAAACACTTCCCAAATCCCATCAATTTCCCCCCACACATTACAAAGGTTATAAAACAGTAAAATTAAAAAATATATGTAAAATAAGGCCGAACGAATAATTTATTGTATAATATTACTTTGATGCAAACTGGATTTGAAAACCATTAAGCATGAAAAGTCAGTTCTGTGATTGTGAGTGGTGAACAAAGCTTACTTTTACAACCATACCAAAGCCCTGTTGCCTTTGTTAAAAATAGTAATGCTGCCACCTACCATTTTGCAGTAAAAAAAAATACGCAAGCGTTCTAGTGCCAGCTCTGTAGAGGGAGGGAGGGAGGAAGAGGTGAAAGAGAAAGGAAGGAGATATAGAAGAGGAAGGAAGGAAGGAAGGAAGGAAGGAAGGAAGGAAGGAAGGAAGGAAGGAAGGAAGGAAGGAAGGAAAGGATGAAGGAGAGATCAGAAGAGAAGGGTAGGCGAATAAGGAGGGAAGAGGGAAAGGAAGTGGAGGGAAGAGGTAAAAGAGGAAAGGAAGGAAGAAGAGGTAGCAAGTAGGAGAGAAGGAAGGAGTGGGGGAGAAAGGAAGGGAACAAAAGCAAAAAAGAGGTGAGAGACAGAAAAAAGGAGATGTAGAAGAGGAAGAAAGCAAGTAAAGGAGGAAGGGATGAAGGAGAGATCAGAAGAGAAGAAGAGTAGGAGAATAAGGAGGGAAAAGGAAGAGAAGAGGGAAGGGATCAGGAGGTGAAAGAGGAAAAGAAAGAAGATGGAGCAAATAGGAGAGAAGGGAGGCAGGCAGGCAGGCAGGAAGAACAAAGGAAGGATCCACAAATTATGTCCAAGAACAAGGAATGTCATAATCCCACTTCCGCTTACCTAGCTTCACCACTGATATTTCCCCCATTCAGTAGTGACCTTCCTCTAAACAGGTTCACACACAACTTCTAGAGGCAAGTCATTCCATGGATTAATTGCCCCCAGCCCTCCCACCAGCTACCCACCCCCTCCAACCCACCAAGTGCCCGACAGGGGAAACGCTTCCCCCCAAAACACGGCACCTCCACCGAATGTATACCGTTAACGGATGGTCTGCCGAATCCAAGATGTCGGGCATGATCTGATTGGCGTAGGCCAACCTCTCCTTCAGAGAGTTCCTCTTCCTCAGCCCTGTCAGGTTGACCAGGTGGATCTTCAGCCAATCCAGGCCTTTGGGTCCGAGCGGCTTCCCCTCCGCAAAGAGGAGAATCCCCCGGGTGAAGTCGCCCCCCAGGTGGTTGAAGTGAGGGGGGCACGGGTAGGTTCTCCCACGGAAATCCAGGTTGTGGGGGAACCAGAAAACCTCATCTTTTATGTGCTTGGCGATGGACAGCTTATAGAGCATGTCCATCCGCAGGCTGTAGGTCTCCCGGTTCTTCTTACGGCACTGGGCCATCTTCCATTTCAGAGCCATCCGGGACATGGGCGCACTCTCGGCCAGCTGCTTGGCGAGCTCTTTGGCCTCCCAAGATGGCGGCGGAGGGATGTCCAACTTCTCATCGCCCTTATCGTTGAAGATGGAGATGATCACGTCCAACACGGGCTGGTTGACTTTCCAAGGGCAGTTGCCCAGAAAGTTCAGCGCATCCAGGGCCAAGCAGAGGTGGTCGTGAGGGCACTCGTCCAAAAGCAGCTCGTGCTGGACCACCCCGTCTTGGCATCGCATCAGCTTGACGGGGGAAAGAGTGTAGGCCCCGAAGTGGGAAGAGACCCAGGGCACGGGCGGGCACTGCATGGGGAGGATGAAGGAGTCGAAGGTGAGCGTCGTCTCCAAAGCCTCCTGAAGAATCCGGATCAGGATGGAGTGAGGTTTTATGAAACCGATCTGCAAAAGGGAAAGAAAGGGGGATTTTTTAAAAAATTAGAAAATAACCGCTAATGCTACAAGGTATAGAATAGAATAGAATAGAATAGAATAGAATAGAATAGAATAGAATAGAATAGAATAGAATAGGAATAGAATAGGAATAGAATTCTTTATTGGCCAAGTGTGATTGGACACACTAGGAATTTGTCTTGGTGTAAATACTCTCAGTATACATAAAAGAAAAGATACATTCATCAAGAGTCAAGAATCATAAGGTATAGCACTTAATAATAGTCATAGGGTACAATAAGCAATAAAAACATACTAGGAAACAGTCAATATAAATTGTAAGGATACAAGCGACAAAGTTACAGTCATACAGTCACAAGTGGGAGGGGATGGGTGATAAGGAGTGATGAGAAGATTGATAGTAGTAGTAGTGCAGGCTTTGTAAATAGTTGAGGGAATTATTTGTTTAGCAGAGTGATGGCATTTGGGGGAAAAACTGTCCTTGTGTCCAGTTGCTCTGGTGTGCAGTGCTCTATAGTGTCGTTTTGAGGGAAGGAGTTGAAACAGTTTATGTCCGGGATGTGAGGGGTCTGTAAATATTTTCACAGCCCTCTTTTTGACTTTTGCGGCATACAGGTCCCTCCATGGAAGGCAGATTGGTAGCAACTGTTTTTTTCTTTTTTCTTTTAAACAAATTTTATTCAGTTTTTCACATTAAAAACAAAAATCTCTTTTTAGTGGACAATATATTTCCGAGTCATCACCTTTACATACAAATATGACAACAATTATACATTCATATATGCATACTTAATTCTATTATTACCTTTTCCATTCCAAATTTTCAGTAAGGAGAGAAACAAACACATCAATTCTAGCCTCTTTCATTAATCTCAATCGAAACATCTTTTTGTTTCATTTCAATTATTTCAAATATAATCCTTTAATATTTATTTTAAAAATAAAGATAAACAATATGTGTTTGCCTAATAATAATGATCATGATCATGATAATAATAAAAAGGTTACCAATGTCTCTCCTTGCTTTTAATAGTCTATGTTAACATTAATTTAGTTGATTCTTTAGTCTGTTGTATTCCCTTTCTATTACAAATTCTTTTTATAAATTCTAGATTAATACAAATTTTAACACTAAAGAAAAAAAAAAGTATAGGTTTCCCCCCTTTTACTGCTTTGAGTGTGACACCTCAATGATTAAAATATACCTTTATTCTCTCATCTTGATTCCCAATAAACCATTATTTTTAAGAAGTTACAATAATAATCATTACATCTTTTCATTTGGATTCCGCAGCATATTTCCCCCCCTTAATTTTTAATAAGAGTTATCAGTATCTATATTACCCTATTTTCTAAATATTTTTAATTGCAGAAATATTCTTATTACCCCTTGTCACCCTGCAGAATTCCCTTAATTCATCAACCATTATCTCTGAAAAACCAATTTCTTTTCAACATTTTACTGTTTCCATTATTTCTTTATTTCATGCACCTGTTTCTTACTGCTTCTCCTCCCCCTCTTTTCCCCATATCTTTTCTCATTCCAGTTTATATCCCTCTCTTTCTTAATATCTTCCTTTCCCGACTTCACAGGTATTCCTCCTTTTGATTGCCTTCTTAAATCTCAACTTTTTAACCTTCCTTTTCCCCCCACTTCTTTGTAGTGTTCTTTGCGTTAATTGTCTATTTAAAATGTCTTCTCCTTGAGTTGACTCCTCCTCCTCTGAACCTCTTCCTTCTTGTTCTTCAATCGCCATTTCCATTTTTTCTAACACAGAGCAAAGTGATTCGCCTCTTTCCTGTAATAATTCTCTCATATTTTTAAGTTCCATTTTTAATTCCCAAAGAGATATCATCATTACACACTCTTATATTTTATGATCATTAAAGTCCACAAAAAAGACCACTTTTACTTTCCTTCTTTCTTCTTTCGATTTTCTAAAGTTCTCAATTATTCCAGCCCAGGGTCTATACCAAAAACATCAATCAATCCCACAGTCGGTCTTTCCTTGCTTTTTTCTTTATTCTGGTTCTGCTTTCACTTTTTAAAGATTCTTAACTTTGTTTCAATATTTCTTTAATGTTATATCCACACAAATTCATTCAGAAACAGGATGTTTTGCTTTTTGTTTGAGCTCAACTTTTTGTCAAAAGGTGGCACTCTCCATTATACAAAGTCTTCACCTTTTCCCCTTATTTTTTTGTTTAGGGTTTTTCGAACCTCAATATTCCAGCACAGTCCAGTCTCCAATTTGTAAACTTTATTATTATTATTTTTTGACAATCTTAAGTCCAGCTTTATTTTATGCCTGTTTACTGCCAAGATATTTTAGTCCAATTTAGTTAAATTTTTAGTTCCAGCTTCTTCCTTTCCCGGTTCGAAGCCACGCTTAGCTGTCAAAAATATTTTCTTTTTTTTTCTTCCTGTCCCTTTGTAATTTCGCTGCTCCCTTTTCTTTTCTTAAAAATTCCATGTTACCTTAATCCCGGGGTACTTTTGTTTAGTTGTATTGCCCAGTTGTCCCGGTTCAGATGTTATCCACCTCTTTCTTCCCTCCTGCAGAAATCTTAATCCAGCTGAGTCCTCCTCTTTGGGGTGGCCATTTTAAACCACCGCTGCAGTCGTCTTCGGGGGGGGGAAAAGACCAAGACCAGGGGGCGAGATGCGGCTCCCCTCAACCTGTCTTGCGGCTTCACCTTACTCCGCCGCCCCTCCAAGGTAGCATCAGCCCCTAATCGTAATGATCGGGGCTCTCCAAAAAAAGAGCACGGACCATAGCCACAGAGAGTCGCGATCTACGGTGCGTCAGCGAGGAGGCTCCGCGTTCTTCAGCAACTGTTTTTTCTGCAGTCCTAATTATCCTCTGAAGTCTGGGTCTGTCTTGCTGGGTTGCAGAACCAAACCAGACAGTTATAGAGGTGCAGATGACAGACTTGTCCTTGACTTGCGACCATTCGTTTAGTGACCATAGAGGCCAGTTGTCAAGTGACCAAATTTTGATCACATGACCATGGGGATGCTACAACGGTGATAAGCATGAAAACCTGATCGTGGGTCACTTTTTTTTTCCAGTGCTTTTGTGACTTTGAATGGACACTAAACAAATGGCTGTAAGTCAAGGACTACTTGGGAAAAGCAGGCGGCCATTTTTGGGCTATACTGGGCCCTGTTAAAAAGGAAAGGCAAACCACCTTTGGCAAATTCACTGGCTTTACAGAAATCCTTTTCAGAACAACAGCATTGGAAGGGACCTTGAAGACCCTCTAGTCCAGGGGTGGGCAAACTTTTTGGCTCGGGGGCCTCATTGACTTTTAAAATTTGACAGACGGGTGGTGTCGAAATGCCTGTCATTACAAGTCAAAATCAAATGAATGCAATCATTCAATCATTCACATCAAACCTTAATTCTGTACCAATCTTCGGCGGGCCGGATTAAAAAGACCAACGGGCCGGATGTGGCCCGCGGGCCGTAGTTTGCCCACCCCTGCTCTAGTCCAACCCCCTTCCCAAGCAGGAGATTCTATACCACTTCAGACAAATTATTGTCCAATCTCTTCTTAAAAACCTATAGCCGTGTTGGTGAACCTATGGCACGAGTGCCACAGGTAGCACGCAGAGCCATTTGTGCCAGCACGCGAGCCCCAGCCAAACCTACCTGCACTGTGCATGCGCGTGCCTCCCAGCCGATTTTCGGCCCGTTTTGAGGCTGTTTTCGCCCTCCTGGAGGCTCGAGGGAAGCCTCTGCAGTCTCGGTAGGCGAAAAAACAGGCCTTCCAGAAATACCGGAAGTGCCGAAACGGGCCCGTTTTTCGGCCCCCCAACGTTGCAGAGGCTTCCCTCCAGCCTCCGGGAGGGCGAAAACGGCCTCAAACGGACCAAAATTCAGCTGGGAGGTGCATGCATGTGCAGTGCAGGTAAAAGGGCGGGGCGGGTGTGCTGCATGCGCAGGGCGCATTGCATTGTGGATGCCAGTGCACGCGCACGCTTTCAACACACCACGAACAGAAAGGTTTGCCATCACTGACCTATAGAGTTGGAGCACCCACAACCTCTGGAGTCAAGTTGTTCCAACTGATTAATTGTCCTCACTGTCAGGAAATTCCTCCTTAGTTCTCGGTTGCTTCTCTCCTTGGTTAGCTTCCATCCTTATTGCTTCTTGTCCTGCCTTCAGGGGCTTTGGAGAATAGGCTGACCCCGCCGCCACCCTCCAGGTTATTGGTGGCAGCCCACCAAATATTGGAAGACTGCTATCCTGTCCCCCCGGGTCCTTCTTTCCACTCGACTAAAGTGAGCACAGGCGCCTCAGGGTTTTGCACACTTGACCAGCCGTCCGCGTTGCTCACCTGCTTGGTTCCGCGGAAAGAATAGACGTGATACAGGACAGGAATGACGGAGTTCTTAGGGAGCGAAGGCAGCAGGCTGTTGTCCAGCTTCAGAGTTTGGACCATCAGTTCTATCAGCTGAAAACCCAGCTGAACCAACAGGCTTGGGGGCCAGAGGGCTTGCTTGGATATCAAGGAAGGACTATAACCCACCTCTGCCCTCAGCTTCTCCCAATATTCCCGTGGCAAAAAACCATTCACCTGCAGAGGCAAAGGACAGGGTGAAGTTTACATTCTGGAGGCCGACAGCATTTAGACTTACGTACCGCTTTCACAGTGCTTTGCAGCCCTCTCTTAAGCGGTTTACAAATGGTAGCATCTTTGCCACCCACCCACCCACCCACCACCACCAATCTGGGTCCTCATTTTACTGACCTCGGAAGGACAGAAAGCTGAGTCAACTTTGAGCCTGATGAGTATCGAACTACTGGCTGTGGGCAAAGTCAGCCTGCTGCAGTAGTGCATTCTAATCACCGCGCCACCACGGCTCTCTCTACTTAAACGTGTTTAGGTTCACACACTGCACTGCTCATTGAACTTGCTGGAGACGGTTGACGGGATAAGAAGACGTCGCCCTTGGTGCCGCCTGTCTCCTTGGTCGTTGCTCTTTATGCAGGGCTCCCCAAACTTGGCAACTTTTAAGACTTGTGGACTTCAACTCCAGCCAGGCTGGAGAATTCTGGGAGTTGAAGTCCACAAGTCTTAAAGTTGCCTCTGCTCTTATGCTGTATAGGGGGTCCCTGCGGATTTTACCCCTGCTAGTCGTGCTGACTCTAGGGAAACGGTGCTGATCTCCGTTTCAAAACCACTGAGTTAGCGCTGTCTGAAGACATTTCCACGGTCCTGTGGCCACAGAGTGCTGTGACCTTCCCGCCAACGTGATAACTTATTTATCTACTTGCATTTGCATGCTTTCAAACTGCTAGGTTGGCAGTTTAACTGGAATGGTTTGGTTAAAACATTAACCTCTAGAACAGGGGTGTCAAACTCAAGGCCGGTGGGCCACATCAGGGTGCTTAGATCTGGCTTACAGGGACGCCCTGGAAACAGTGAAGGAACGGCCCGCGGTGCCTCTGCCAGCTCCATATGGCCCTCCCAAGCTCCGTTTTCGCTGGCAGAGGGTTGCAGGAAGCTGTCCCAGCTGAAAACAGATCTCGGGAGCCCATTTTCACTGGCAGAGTGCTTGGGCCAACACATGGGCCTCCGACATAAGTGACCTCAAGCTGGCCACACCCAGACTGGCTATGCCCACTACAGACTCCCAAGGTCAAACACAACCCTTGTTAGGAATATAAGTCACCTAACAGGTATTTGGGTTAGAAATATATAAACCAGGGTAAACATTTTAGTACTATATCTTTAAGGGAATGCAAGAGCATGCAATTGGGTGTGGTTTCTCAAACAGCCATAAGATGGAGCCAGAAACCTGGGTTGTTTTAGTCTTAGTCTCAGAAGAGAGTGTGTCTGAGTGAGTATCTCTGTTTCCTTCTGTTGGAAAGTATTGCCGTTACTCCATTTCTTCTAATTGACTGATATTACTGGATTTAATGTAAGTCTCATACTGAACTGTTTTTGACACTGGAATTTGATATTTGGATTATCCCTGGATTGAAAACCTGACTGATTTTACCTATGAATGACTTTTGGACTGCCTATTTTGGACTTTGCTTAAACCTTTCTGGAAGTAAAAACCTACATTTACTGTACAGTGTATCTGTGTGCTGTATGTGTATTATTCAAACACTACTCTCAAATACATCTCCCTGTATGCACTCATTCTCCTAACGGGGAATTACCTCAACAACCCTGATGCGGCCCTCAGTGAAATCCAATTTGACACCCCTGCTCTAGAACCGGGGTGTCAAACTCATGTCATCACGGCAAGGTCATGTGACGTATCGGGACATTTTTTTTTCCCCTTTGCTAAATTGGGCAATTGGGCGGGGCCAGCTTGTGATGCATTAGGCCCACGAGTTTTGACAGCCTTAAAGTAGTTTCATTTTTTGTGGGTTCTAAATATTAATGTTGTATTTATATTACAAGGAGTTCTCAACTTACAACAGTTCATTTAGTGAGGGTTCAAAGTTACAACAGCACTGGAAAAATCGACTTGTGACCATTTTTCACATTTATGACCTTTGCAGCAGCCCCATGATCATACTTATGACCGTTGCTTTTTCCCAGGGCCATGGGATCCCCTTTTGTGACTTTCTGACAAGCAAAGTCAATGGGGGAAAAGGGATTCACTTAACCACCATGATATTGCAGTATCAACTGCAATAATTCACTTAACAACGGTGGCAAGAAAGGTTGTAACATGGGGCAAAACTCACTTAACGAATGTCTCACTTATCAACAAAAATTTTGGGTTCAATTGTGGTTGTAAGTCGAGGACTATCTGTAAATAGTTTAATTTACATTATGTTGCCAATTTTCTAATCACTAGTGCTTCTTGTTCCGTTTTCAACGCCTGTGTATGTGAAAATTTATTTATTTATTTATCTTGTCAAGCGATTATAAGATTACAGGTATAAGTACAGACATAGTTATGAGTACATCAAATGGATACATATAAGAAAAATAAAAAGAAACAATACAAAAATATCCATATCTATCTATCTATCTATCTATCTATCTACCTATCTATCTATCTACCTACCTACCTACCTACCTACCTACCTATCTATCAAACAGGTTCCATGAGTTGAAAAACGTTGAAAACATCGCCATTAGGTCAACCTTAGAAAGGAACTCAGAAAAATCTAGTTTTAGTCCAAAATAGCCCTGAGTTATTGGAACCCAAAAAATCCTCTCATGAAAGTGGTCAATCCAGAAACTAGAGATGGTCTATCCCAAAGGTGCTTTTTTTCAATTGGACATTCTGGTTTTTCTTTGAAGACTTTTCACTTCTCATCTAAGAAGCTTCTTCAGTTCTTCTGCAATCTTCTGAAAAACCAAAGTCCAGTTGCCTCTTGAAAAAAGCACTTCTGGGACAACCATGATCTGGATGACTGAGAATCTCCATAGAGATGGTGAAGTTGGATACCTGATTATCCTTGGCCAAAAGTTTGACGTAGCTATCATAGGTCTTCTCAAAATTTTCTGCTGAAATGGTTAAACTTTTTCTCTGAATGGTGTATTTATTGTAGATTCTGGTACCCAGATCCTTCGCTAAAATGCTGACGCATTCCCCAAGGGCTGGCATGCTGAAAACCGTCTGAAAAGAAAGCAAATTAAAACAAAGACAACTTAAGAGACTCAAGATATGACCTGTAGCAATTTTAATTTTTTAAAAAAGTTAAGAAGCATTGTTCTATTTTTCAGTTTTACTTTCTTACTTACCGTATTTGCCGGCGTATAAGACGACTGGGCGTACAAGACGACCCCCCAACATTTCCACTCAAAATATAGAGTTTGTTATATACTCGCCGTATAAGACTACCCCCTCTTCCACACACCTTCCACTTTTGCACTTTTTTTTTTTTTGACGCACTTTTCTGCTTTGGACAATTTTGAAATGAGCTAATCCAATTTTGAACCAAGAATATGCAAATAGCTATGGAGTTTAGAAATGAGTTTTAAAAATATTTTTCATTGCTTACCATTAAGCGTAAAATATGTTGTAAATAAAATGAGAACACAGGAAACGTTCTCTTCTCAATACAGCTGATCTCTCTCTCTCTCTCTCTCTCTCTCTCTCTCACACACACACACACACACACACACACACAAAAAAAACCCGGACACTGAAAAGGCTGCCAAGGAACAGTATATTCAATGCCTTCTCTTTAATCAAGAAACAAGGAATTCCTTAGAATCTTTTTTTTTCCCCAAGTGGCCCTCTTTAAAAAAAAAAATGGAGGTAACACTTTCATTCAAAAAGTCTTCCAGTATCTGGAGTCGCTCAGACATATTGAAGTGAGGCAGGAGAGTAAGTGAAATTTGAAATGATCCAGCTACCGTTTTCTTCCCCTCCCGCCCGAAGGCCATTATCTCCACGTCAAAACGAACGAGGGGAGGCAAAGAAGCCAAACACGCTAAAAAGGATCTCTTTATTTTCCTACACAAGGTCACACCTACTTTTCCGCATTCAAAGGACAACCTCTCCTCACCACCACCACACACACACACACACACCAATACCCGCAAACAATGTTCTGGGCATTAATCACCATTGCTACATTAACCTGGTAAATTTATACCCTGCCTCCCCCAGTGTTGCTTTGACGGCAGGATTTCACACAGCGGGGCGCTCGCTCGCTCTCTTCTCCGCTCTCCCACCGTTCGCACATGTTGGAAGCACCGTAAAACCTGATAACCCACCCGGGGGCTCCCCCATCCTTAACCTACAGCCGCCCGCATGCAAAACCTGCGTGCAAAAAGAAAAAAAGAAAAAGAAAAGTACGCCGTACGTGAGGATCTTCGAATCCTCTCCTCCCCACACCGCTAAGGAAGGAAGAGGGGGAAAGGTTGCGCAGCGCGTGGCGAGTGACACCCGCCACACACACACACACACACACACACACACAAAAACACACACACACACCGCTCCCCCCCCAGCCTCCCTCCCGGCTGCAACTCAAGCTCGAAGTGGGAGTCGGAGTCCTCCCGGCGTATAAGACGACCCCCCCACTTGGAGGCATGTTTTTCAGGGCAAAAAAGTCGTCTTATACGCCGGCAAATACGGTAGTGTTTTTATTATTTAGCAATCGCACTTAAGACTTTTGTATTGTTTCATGGTGCTTTCCAGCCGTCTCTAAGCGGTTTGCAGAGTCAGCCTATGGCCCTCAACAATCTGGGTCCTCATTTTACCCACCTTGGAAGGATGGAAGGCTGAGTCAACCTTGAGCTACTCAGGATCGAACTGCTGGCAGTGGGTAGAGTTAGCCTGCATTGCTGCCTTCTAACCACTGTACCACCAGGGATTTTTTATTTGTTTGTTTATTCACTTTCCATAGCCACCCAACTCAACCAAAGCAATTAAAGCAATTAAAAAAACATTAAAACAATAAAAAAACTAATAAATTACCGTGGATGACTTACCGTATATACTCGAGTATAAGTCGACCCGAATATAAGCCAAGGCACCTAATTTTACACAAAAAAACTGGGAAAACTTATTGACTCGAGTATAAGCCGAGGGTGGGAAATGCAGCAGCTACTGGTAAATTTCAAAAATAAAAATAATTAATTTGGGAAACGATCTCACTATCATGAAAGGTTTAATTGATTCACTAACCCAAAAGAAGAAGATGATGATGACAGCGGGAGGCAGGAGTCACTCTCTTCCCCTCCCTCGGAGGCCCCCTGAGTCAGGAGTCACTACCGCCGGCACGGCCCCAGTCCCGCCGCCTCGGGAAGGGAAAGGCAAAGCGCTTTTTGCCTTTCCCTTCCCAGCTGGGGCTGTTGGGAGTCGCTGCCGCCGGAGGCCGCGACTCCACACCATTTTTTTTTTCAGAGGGGAATCTGACTCGAGTATAAGCCGAGGGGGATTTTTTCAGCACAAAAATTGGGCTGAAAAACTAGGCTTATACTCGAGTATATACAGTATTACCCAAATGCAGGTAATACCCTAAATCAGGGGTGTCAAACTGAAGGCCCATGAGCCAGATCCGGCCTGTGGGGCCTCTGCTAGTGAAAAAGAGCCAAAACAAACTAAAAACAAACTAAAAGGAGAAATGTTTCCCCCTTTTGCATTTGAGCAGGCAAGATGGGACAGGAAAGGAGAAAAGGAAAGACCAAGAAAAAGAAGGGAAGATGGGAAGAGATCAAGGAAGGAAAAAGAAGGAAAGA
>NW_020717134.1:0-31660 GCF_900518725.1 Notechis scutatus | reverse complement strand
TGAGATGTGCTCTGGCCTCTCCACTGTCACAGCTTCCTTGACGTAGTGTAAAATAACATTCATTCCCCTCAACCCAATGGTCTATGATTGACGATATGATTGATTACGCTCCATCAAGTGGCTTCGACTCCTAGCAACCACATAAATACCCTCCTTGACGTTCTGTGATTATCCTAAGATTAAAGGATAGAAGGTTGACCAGAGGACAGTAGCATTTCATTTATGGGCTGCTGCAAGTGATTTTATCTCACCGGATGATTGCGACTGTACTTTTATCTAGACCTTTTATCTAAGCTGATCTTTTGTAAGAGGAGTAATTTTTTTTTCTGCAAATTGCTTCTATAGCATCTCAGTGGTTCTGCCAGCACTGCAGCTTGTCAGGGGGTTAACCTGATTCTTGCTTGGTCTGAAAACACCTCTCACAGTTCCCCAGCAGATGGTATAGATAGTCAATCAAATCAATCATAATACAGCTGGAAAGGACCTTGGAGGAATTCTAGTCCAACCCCCAACTCAAACAGGAAACCTTCCCCTATTTCATACAAGGGGCTAAGTTTCTTCTTAAAGACCTCCAGTGATGGAGCACCCACAACTTTTGAAGGCAACCTGGTTGATTTTTCTGGCTGTTAGGAAGTTTCTCTTTTAATTCCAAGTTCCTTCTCTCCTTGGTTAGTTTCCATCCACTGCTTCTTGTCTTGCCTTCTGGTGCTTTGGAAAATAATTTGACCCTTTCTTCTTTGGGGCAGCCCCTCAAATACTCGAATACCGCTAGTACGTCAGCCTAGTCCTTCTTTTCTCTAGCTTGGCCATACCCATTTCCTGCAACCGTTCTTCGTATGTTTTAGTCTCCAGGCCTTTAATCATCCTAGTTGCCCTTCTCTGCGCTTTTCCCAAAATCTCAGTATCTTTTTTGCAGTGTGGTGAGCGAAACTGGATGCAAGATTCCAGGCGTGCTCTTACTAAGGCTTTATAAAGTGGTACTAATACTTGACGTGATTTTGATTCTATACCTCTGCTTATGCAACCAAGGATTTTATTTGCACACTGCTGGCTGATGACCATTTGTTTAGTGATCGTTCAAAGTTATGTCGCTGAAAAAAGTGACTTATGGCCGTTCCTCGCAGTATCCCCATGGTGATGTGATCAAAATCCAGGCGCTTGGCAACCAGCGCATGTTGCAGCATTCCCGGTCTCGTGATCACCCTTGAAAACCTTCTCAGCTGGCTTCCGACAGCCAAAGTCAACGGGGGAAGCTGGCTTTGCTTAATGACAGTATGATTCATTTAGCAACAGCACCGATTCGCTTAATGGCCATGTCAAAAAAAAAAGGTCATAAAGTTGGGCACGACTCATTTAACAACTGCCTTGCTTAAGAATGGAAATTCTCATCCCAATCGTGGTCGTAACTTGAGGTTGATCTGCATTCAGGGAAAGGCTGCCTCTGAATTTTGGTGATCGGTATCATCTTCACAGCTACATAGCTAGAGGGCTATTTTTTTCTTTTTATATTATATGTCCCTGTCCCTCCCCAGCCCAGTTCGAACAGGAACAGCATCCCAAGACTGTCCTGCTTCTAAGAGAAAATGTTTCTCAACTTTGAGAGAGCTTGAAGATGAGTTTCAGGATTCCAGCAATCGCCCTAATTAAATCATGATTCTCGAGCCAAACTTCAAAAAACTTCGAAGGATTTATTAGAGGCGACATACTGGCACTGCCCTGAATGTAGCCAACTCTAACATACATACATAATTTACAGTCACCTGTGACCCTGTTTCCCCCCCCTCCACCCTGGGTGTCTCATAAACCAGATTCTCCAATTGAGCACGTTCACGGGCTGGGTGTCATCATTCACATTCTCCAATTAAATATATTCCCGGGCAAAAGCTCTGGTATTTTAGTTACAATCTTTTAAAGATAAAGAATTGGAATGTACTTTTGCTTCCAAACTGCTGCACTTCTCTTCCAGGTTTCCTTCCTTCCCCCCCCACCCCGGCTTTTTTTTCTATGGCAACCACTAAAACAGGCATATGAATGTTTTATGAGTTGACAATGAGTGGACTTCAACTCCCAGGATTCCCTAGCCAGCCATGCTGGCTGAGGGAACGCTGGGAGTTGTGGTACACATCTTAAAATCAGCAACGGGTAGAATCACTGTTTAAGAGCATTGCAGCTCCTTACCTTAAAGTGATATGGGGCTGGGTTTGGTTTCGACCCATGCAATTTAGCACAGCCATATAACAATCCTGATTCGGCTTCAGGTTATTTTCCTCCAGCATGGAAAACAGCCAGCCAATTTTCTTAAGCGCACCCTGAGCAGAGAAGGAAACAGGAATGAAATGCAACCACAGACTCGATCTGGCTAATCCCAGGTATCCCCCCCCCCGCCATCCCCCATCCCTTAAAAAGAACCATAACACAATCCAAAATATAAAATGGAAGTTCTGCTTCTTGAAATAAAGTTGAAAATCCTCATTGATCCCATTTATATAACATACTAAGCTGTACTGGGGGGTGGGATTAGCGTGCCAAAAACGTTAGCTAAGAAGCATTTAGCTACAATTCGTAATTCATGGCATGGCTGGCTGGGGAATTCTGGGAGCTTAAGTCCATAAATCTTAAAGTTACCAAGCTCCCTGCTCTAGATCAAGGGTCTTCAAACTTGACAAGTTTAAGACTTGTGGACTTCAACTCCCAGAATTCCTCCTTTAGTCATGTTAGCTCAGGAATTCTGGGAGTTGAAGTCCACAAGTCTTAAAGCTGTCAAGTTTGAAGACCCCTGCTCTAAATTATGGCTAAGCCGCCATTAGTCTTCCATGGAAACGATGCAGCGTGCAGGAATGGCCGCCAAGTGGAGCCTTTCTGGCAGCTGTGCCTCTACAGCTCTGCTTTTGTTTTTCCTTCTGAGGGTTTTCATAAGAAGACCAAAAGGCAATTTGCCTTAAAGACTGTTAAGGAGGGCAGCCTAAAAGAGGCCAACAACCAACTGGAGCTGTATACACAAACATAGTCACGTATAAATTGTGCGTATGTGTGTGTGTCTGTATGTGTGCCTACGTCGGTGGAGATTCTCAGTCATCCAGGTCATGGTTGTCCCAAAGGTGCTTTTTTTTTTTTTTTCAAGAGGCAACTGGACTTTCTGTTTTTTTTTTCTTTGAAGACATTTTGCTTCTCATTCAAGAAGCTTCTTCGGTTCTGACTGGGTGTAAAAGACAAAGGCCACTCTTTTGAAGACAGCAAAGTCCACATTTTGGACAGAGAGGACCGCTGGATTGAAAGAGGGATCTCAAAGAGGCCATCTAGGTCAAAATTGAGCAGCCCTCTCTCCACAGAGGGGGAGGGATACAACATCATCTATCTTCAGTATATAACACGGTCCTTTCAACAGCTCCAAGGCGGCTCCACCCCCATTTGCACCACTCAGGTGACCCTGAGGACACAGATAAACCTCCAGGTGGGCCTCAACGACTCTCTAGAACAGGGGTGTCAAACTCAAGGCCCGCAGGCCGGATCCAGTCCACGGGGTGCTTAGATCTTATCAACAGTAGAGACCTTCAAATTTCTAGGTTCTATCATATCACAAGATCTAAAATGGACACCTAACATCAAAAACATCATCAAAAAAGCACAACAAAGAATGTTGTTTCTGCGCCAACTCAGAAAGCTCAAACTGCCCAAGGAGCTGCTGATCCAGTTCTACAGAGGAATGATTGAGTCTGTCATCTGCACCTCCATCACTGTCTGGTTTGGTTCTGCAACCCAACAGGACAGACACAGATTTCAGAGGATAATTAGGACTGCAGAAAAAACAATTACTACCAACCTGCCTTGAATCGAGGACCTGTATAGTGCAACAAGTCAAAAAGAGGGCTGTGAAAATATTTACAGACCCCTCACATCCCGGACATAAACTGTTTCAACCCCTGCCCTCAAAACAACACTATAGAGCAGTGATCCCCAACCTTTTTGATGCCGCGGCCCGGTACCGGCATCAGCTGGGCGCCGCAGCCCGGTACCGGCATCAACTGGGCGCCGCCATCTTTTTTTGACGAAAAAGATGGCGGCGCCAGCGCTTCCGGTGAGCTTTTTCGGGGCCGCCATCTTTTTTTGATGAAAAAGTGCTTCCGGTGAGCTTTCTATCTGGAAAAGCTCACCGGAAGCACTTTTTTACCAAAAAAAGATGGCGGCGCCCAGCAACCAGCGGCCCGGTAAGACTTGTTCCGCGGACCGGGACCGGTCCACGGACCGGCGGTTGGGGACCCCTGCTATAGAGCACTGCACACCAGAGCAACTGGACACAAGGCAGTTTTTTCTCCAACGCTATCACTCTGCTACACAAATAATTCCTTCAACACTGTCCAACTATTTACAAAGTCTGCACTACTATTACTATTAATCTTCTCATTGTTTTTATCACCCATCCCCTCCCACTTGTGATTGTATGACTGTAACTTTGTCGCCTGCATCCCTACGATTTATATTGACTGTTTCCTAGTATGATTTGACTGCTTATTGTACCCTATGACTATCATTAAGTGTTGTACCTGATGATTCTCGACTCTTGACGAATGTATCTTTTCTTTTTATGTACAGAGAGCATTTGCACCAAGACAAATTCCTTGGGTGTCCAATCGCACTTGCCCAATAAAGAATTCTATTCTATTCTATTCTATTCTATTCTATTCTATTCTATTCTCGGGAGCCCATTTTCGCTGACAGAGCACTCAGGCTGCCAGAGCTGCCAACACAAATGATGTTAAGCTGGCCACACACACACACCCCAAGGTCACACACAGCTCCGATGTGTCCCTCAATGAAATCCAGCTTGACACCCCTGCTCTAAAAGGATGCAAATGACCAGCTGTCTACAAGGAGTATAAATCCTTCCATTTCCCCATCATCCAGTCAGAGCTGAAGAAGCTTCTTGGATGATAAGCGAAATGTCTTCAAAAGAAAACAAAAAAGTCCAGTTGCCTCCTGAAAAAAGCACCTTTGGGAATGAATGAATGAATGAATGAATGGAATGAAAGGATGAAGGTCAGGTGGGTGGTAGGGAGTCTCGGAGTGCAGAGGGCCAAGAGTGACTGTGAGTGGGCTGGGCAGCTGCAGCTTCTCAGGGTGTGGCCAGCAGCCCCAGAGCTTTTGCAGGGTGGCCAAAGGACAGAGATGGATGAGTTGGAGGTTGAGATTTAGGGCTGGGAAGGACCAAGCCTGGAATGGCTTAGATTGGGCTGGGCAGTGGCTTAATGTCCCACAATTCTTGGTTGACCACAGCAACTGGGACTGATGGGACTAAGCAATGTGGTCACTTGAGTTTCAATTTAGGACCATGTCACTTAGCAACAAACATTCCGGTCCCAATTGTGATCGCAAGGCAAGGACAACCTCTGTCTGTGTGTGTGTGTGTGTGTGTGTGTGTGTGTGTGTGTGTGCTCATGTAGCTTAGATATTCTGCATATAAACACATATACAGGCAGTCCTCAACATACGACAGTTCATTTTGTGACTGTTTGAACTTACAACAGCACTGAACAAAGTAACTTATGACCGTTTTTCACACTTATAACCAAGACGACATCCTAGAGCAAGGGTGTCAAGCTGGAAGGCCCGCGGGCTGGATGCATTGGATGCGGGCCAGTGGTGGGATTCAAATTCTTAACCACCGGTTCTGTGGGAGTGGCTTGGTGGGCGTGGCAGGGGAAAGAGACTGTAAAATCTCCAGTCGGAGGTGGCATTTGCCAATTCTCCAAACTACTCAAAATTTTCTACTACCGGTTCTCCAGAACTGGTCAGAACCTGCTGAATATACCACCTCTGATGAGGGCCATGCCCACCCCAGCTCCAAAAATGTTGCCAAACGTCACGTGATGCCAAGGTGACATTGTGCGTTTGACACCTGTGTCCCAGAGGTGGGTATTCAGCAGGTTCTGACCAGTTCCAGAGAACCGGTAGCAGAAATTTTGAGTAGTTCGGAGAACCGGCAAATCCCACCTCCGACGGGAGATTTTACAGTATCCTTCCCCTGCCACGCCCACCAAGCCAAGCCCACAGAACCGGTAGTAAAAAAAAAAATGAATCCCACCACTGCTGTGTCCTAGAATTACGTGACCACAGACTCTCTCAGCTGGCTTCCCACAAGCTAGGTCAACAGGGGAAGCTGGATTCGTTTAACCACAGTATGATTCACTTAATGGCTGCAGTGCTTTGCTTAACCACTGTGGCAAAAAAAGCCGTAAAGTCAGGAGCTTAACCCTTAACCACCGTCATGCTGAGCACCAGAAATTATAATCTTAACTGTGGTCGTATGCTGAGGATCACCTGTATGTCACAACCTCCCCGGAAGGTTTTTCTATGTGTGTGTGTGTGTGTGTGTGTCAGAACTGCCATCCTATGCTTTGCTGGATGTCCATCTACCATAAGTCATGGGGGGAGGGATATCTGGCGGGGGGGGAGGGGAGGAAACCAACAGTGATCCTTCGTGCCGTCCCAAGACACCCAAAGGCCTGAAAAATGGAATGCACCACCTGCCAAACCGTTGCAGGGACAGTTACCAAAACAACTTATTCGAATGTGACTGGACAATGGGGAGATAACAGGGGAGTGGAACAGAGAAGGGAAACTTAACTAGGGAATATTTGCGCGTGGAGTCTTAGATCCGGCTTTGCTCCCTGTAACCCCTTGGCTATTAATTAGTTAAAAGTTAACCTTTTCGTTACAAATGGAGTTGAGGGTGTTTCTTTCCGAACAGACCAAGGTGGGCTAAGCCTGACAGTATGTGTCTGCAAAGAAGCAAAATAAATAAAATACATAAAAATACCTGCTTGGCATAATGACACATGAGGAGACTGAACATCTGTGTAGTTAGAAACTTCTTCAGCCCCCGGGTATTGTGGAAATATAACAAACACTTTAAGGCTTTCCTCTTCTGGCCTTTGTACAGGGAAGTGTCCATGTAGGCTAAAATGGTCATCCGAATATCGTCCTGGAAGACTTTCATTTCTGGAAGCACCCTCCCGTTAAGCATCGGCACAGCCTGGACAGCCGAGGAAACAGGAGGCTGATTTCTGTCCCAGACCTGGATCCCTGTCAAGACGATTTTGGAGTCCGACTGTGCCTCGGAGCCATCCGCTGTAGTTTTGCTGACAGATTTCGGGGAGCACTTAACTGCTTTTTCCACCAGAGTGTTAGAGGAGATAATCGTTTCTAACATTCTGCTACTCAAGTCCCAACGCTTCATTTTACTGGCTTGTTTTTCCATCTTCACTTTGGCCTTCCAAGCATTTGGTTGGATGGTCCGGGTTGGGATGGGCTTGCCCTGAGCCGTTTGGGGTGCCGAGGTCTTCTGCACCTGGGCACCCGGAAAGTAATTGAATTTCTTGATCTGGCATACTTGGATCTTGGGCTTTAGGATGTCCGATTCATTATCAGCCCGGAGTTGCTTCACTCTAGCTTCCAACACTGGGATGGTGTTGGGGGGTGGGAGGAAACAGAACACAATATATGATCTCTAATTGTGTAGGCGACACAGAAAAAGGGATATAAATGTGTCAATGATATAAAGCAGGTGTCAACTCATAAAGTATTTCGGTGGTCGTTCAGCGTTGCCAACAGAAAGGGAGGGAGAAGCAGTGGCCAGCTTGCATTCCATAAATGTTTTGAAAGATAGTCACTAGATGACTGAGGTTTCTGCCATGCAAAATTCTATGGGGAGTATGATTGATGACTCTTGGCTATGGATGTGTCCCATTGGAGGATGTGAATTAGGATACACCCAGGGGGTAGGGGGAAAACCAGGGTCAAGGGTGACAGTGAATTACGTGTCTCAGAGTCAGCTCCACCCAGGCAATGCCACATTTTTAAACTCCCAGTAAATCCTTTTGGAGTTTGGCTAGAGACTCATGATTTAAATGGGGTTAAGTGTCGGAATCCAGACAGTGCTGGGGAACTGTCAGCCCTGAACCCATTTTTTTAAAAAACTGGAGCCATTTGGGGAACATCTTCAGGGCTGCCACAGCCAGGCCGGTTGGAGGCATGAGAACTAAAGGGGGGAGATGGAGATAAATGGCGATGTGTAGCCGAAACTACGTTCTTTCCCGTGGGAGCCAAGGACCTTCTAACCAGGTGTTGGAGAGGCGTGGACCAAAGCCAGCTAAGATGGCGGCTGCGACCTGGTTGGACCATGTGATGGACTTATGACCTGAGGGGAAGAACTTTGGGGTCGGACTTGGGTGGGGAAAACTCCACACCTTCCAGTTGAATTTGATATGCCAATAAGACACGCCTAATAAATTTATGCCAGAAGTCTCCAAACTTGGCAACTTTAAGACTTGTGGACTTTAACTCCCAGAATTCCTCAGCCAGCTATGCTGCCTGAGGAATGCTGGATGTTGAAGTCCACAAGTCTTAAAGTTGTCAAGTTTGGAGACCCCTGATCTATACTTTGAGGAAGATGCCTGTTTTGGAGTTTTGATTCCTTTGTGTTTGCTGGAACCCTGACAGGAACCACGGCCCTTTTATGACTTGTGGACTTCAACTCCCAGAATTCCTAAGCCAGCATCACATGACCCCCCAAGATACTGCAACTGCCATAAATACATGCTGGTTGCCAAGCACCCAAATGTTGATTCTGTGACCACGGCAACGCTGTGACAGTCGTTAAGTGTGAGGACTGGTTGTAAGTCACTCTCTCCAGTGCTGTTGTGTCTTCAAATGGTTGCGAAAAGAATTTTAGGTCGAGGGCTACGTACAGAGGTACTTACAACATTTAGTGACCGTTTGAGGTTACAACAGCACTGCAAAAAAGTGACTTTTGACCATTTTCACACTTTCGACCGTTGGTCACGTGATCAAAATTCAAATGCTTGGCAACTGATTCCTATTTATGACAGCTGCAAAGTCAATGGGGAAGCCTGATTCACTTAACAACCTTGTTACTCACTTGATAACTGCAATTATTCACTTAATGACTATAGCAAGAAAGGTCGTAAAATGGGGCAAAATGCATTTAGCAACTGTCTTGTTAGCAACAGACATGTTGGGCTCAATTGTGGCTCAATTGTGGCCATAAGTTGAGGTCTCAATTGTGGCCATAAGTTGAGTTATTCTCATTGCAAGCGTACAAATCACTGCAATCGATACCTCAAATACGTAGACATACAGTTCTGAATACGAATCGCGCATAAATATCTGCAGAGATGTTTATTTTTATTCTGGTTTCTTGGCTTACCTTCCAACAGCTCCACCTGCTCATGTAACCATAGTTTCCTGCTTTCTTCTTTCACCCTGGTCGAGTAGCATCTCATCCCAACACGGAGGCTCCCTAAAAATGAGAGAAGGCTGATTGTTATGGGAATTGGTTACAAAGTACCATCAGGGAGAGAACAAACCAACATGTTTTCCTCCTTCTTGACTTCCCAGGAAGTGCAGCCTACGAGTAAGGCAGTTAGTTACCAGAGAAAAGCAGGGGATCCTCCAGTTGTAAAACACCCTCCACAACATAATTCCACTGGGGCCTGTCTGACGGCCTTTCTATCGCTGATATCATCTGTTTTATTTTCCAAGCCAGTTTCAAAAATTTCAATGTTTCAAAAATCCAAAGGGTTGTTAACTGCTTTACTGTGTTGGATTTCCTCCCTCCCTCCTTTCTTCTCTCCTTCCTTCCTCTCTCCTTCATTCTCCCCTTCCTTCCTCTCTTTCTCCCTTCTCATCACTTCTTGCCTCCTTTCCTTCCCACCTCCCTTCCTTCCTCCCATCCTTCCTCTCTCTTCTATATAATTTCAGAAGATACAGCCTTGATAAGTATCGCTGCTCAATGTTTTTATCTATCCATTATACTAGCTTCAGTGTGGGTTTTAATACTGTTTGCATCAGTGGTTCTCAACCTTTTTATTCACTATGGACCCTCTTTAAATACCTTTTGTGGACACGGACCACCAAGACTTAACTCAAGAGTGAAACATTTCTTCAAGGCTTTGCAACCCACCCACCCTTGTGATGACATCGTGACCCCCTCAGAGAACCCAGGACCACAGGTTGAGAACCACTGGTTTACATAACAATATTATTTTGGGTTTTGTAAGGCCTTTATCATCTATCACCCTGAGAGCCTTTGTTTCTGGATGTTACAGGTGTGCAATCAACCCATTTATTCCATCTGCATGTTGTCAGTTTGGTAAGGGAGTAAGTATATAAGCTTGACAAAGCAAGCAATGGAAAAGGAGTAACATGTCCTCCTCTGAACTGCAAAGAAAGCATTTCATATCTGGCAAAAATGTTTATTTATCGGGCTCAAGATATCCAGCTGGGGTCTAGCTTACCCTCTTTTTTTACGGAATAAAAAGTGAACATTAAGAAACCTATTTTTTTTAGGTGAAAACTGGCTTTAAGCGGTGAGTGGGAAAAGAGGGGACTTAAAAAAAAAATTTGTATGCTAAGACTTTGTTGGAGGAGATGCCTTAAGGATTGAAAGACTAAAATATATTGTAATAAGACTTTAAGAAACAGATTTGGACTTTCCTTTTCTTTAATTGATACTACCCCAGGAGGAGAGAGTGGGAACTCTGTCTTGGTTTGGACTGACTGAGAACTTTGGGATTGTCTTATTTTTCCTTTGGAATATTCTGGCTGTTGTAAGAGAAAAGAAAAGAAAAGATTTATAATGGCTTCTTCTATCGAGGAACTGAGAAAAGACTATGAGCAAGCAAAACAAAATGGTAAAGCTGGTTTGAAAGAAGCTTTCCTTTTTTTTGAAATGGCGCTTATTAATTATCAACAAACATTACAACAGATGAAGACAGCAGAAGAAGAACAAAGAAAGGAAGCCATCTTTAATAAATCTCAGAACTCGACCAAGAGGGAAGGAAGAGGAAAAAGAAGAGAAATAAAGGACTTAAGATTTAAAAAAAACATTTAAGAAAGGGAAAAACAAAGTGCAAAATCAATATAAGGATGGTAAACAAAAGGGAAGAGGAATGCGACAGAGAAGGGAAGCCAGTAAGGCAGAGGCTAGAAGAAGGGGGGCTAGAAAGGTTTGTTGGGGGAAGAAAGAAAGAGAAAAGGTGGAGAAAAGTTACAAAGTTTTGAAATTAAATGAGAAAAAAGAAATTTTTTTTAGAGATAAAGGATAAGTATAATCTCTTCAAAGAGATTTTGCAAGGTACATAAGATGATATTGTAGTATTGTATCAGAAATAGAAAATTTAAATGGCTTGAGAGTTGATAAGAGATTAAAATGTTGGAATGTTAATAATGATTGGTTTGAAAATATAATATGAGGGGAGATTTAGAATATTGAACTTTAATTAAAGAGTTTATTAAGATTATGGTATTGATGTTATTATAAAACCTTCATTATAGTATTTTGTTTTTAATATTTTAATCTATTGTTTAACTATGTATTTAATTGTTTTAGATGTATTATTCAGTTAGAATGTACCAAGCAAAATCGGATTGGGTATTTTAAAGATTAATTTGATTAATTTAGTGGGGAGATAGAAAGGCATCATACTCTGATTAGTGATTTCAGGAGAAATTTCTTTCTTTTTAAAAGGAATGAGACAAAGGTATAATAGAGAATGGACAAAAGATATAAATATAATGACTCAAATTAAGATGATTAATTAAGATAGAATCAAGAAGAGTGAAATATGTGGAGAAGTTAATATAGAAGACTTAGAATGGTAAATAAAATAAGTAATGATATGTAAGATGAGCCTGAATATAATTGAAGTCCATGAAAAGAGAGATACCTGGGTCCAAGTTACTTTCCAAAAAGATCTTTTATATGTTTTGTGTGTGGTGTGATTATGTTGTTTTTTTGGGGGGAAAATTAATAAAACCTTGTAGAAATACAGAATGAGAATAATGGTAACTAAGTCAGAAAGAAGCAGATGAAATAATAATAATAAAATTGAATAAGAGTGAAGAGAAATAAAGGGAAATTGGATAAGAGGTTTTTGTATGTTTATATGGAAATGGTTTAAAATAGAATTATAGTTTACCTGACTTGTTAAATTTATAATGGAAAAAGGTTTAAACATGTAATGGAAAATGATGACTTGTGTGTTTTGAAAATTAATAAAACTTGTTTTAAAAAAAAAAGATATCCAGCTGGGGTTGGCACTCCAAAACTTAAAGAGGTTCTTCATATGTAAGGGCAGAAAATCAAAAATGAACACTTTATCCACTGTATTACCCTTTTCCCAACCTTCAGAGGGATGGGGGATCACTCCCCTCCCTGATTTCATTAAGATAAAGCATATTTTAATGGATATGTTCACACCTGCTTTTCTAGATTATAAAACATCTCATCCAATGTGCAACCCCAATCCCAAGAGAAATCCAAACCAAGTTTAGGATACTCTATAAACGTAGCTGTTGCAGCTTTCGCTAACCAGGTTATATCTAAAATAACAATATACCAATTAAAAATATAAATATGTTAAGTTTGTTCATCCACTTATTTTTATTACATTTATCTACTAGTACTGTTAAGCAGTGGTGGGGGTGTGGAAACACAAGGCCTTATATTTTTCTTCATTAGAGGGCAATGGATTTCATTGGGAATTATGGAAAACAAATACAAGTAGTCTTCGACTTACAATCATTCTTTTAGTGACCGTTTGAAGTTACAACAACATTGAAAAAAGTGACTTATGACCGTTTTTCAAACTTATGACCGTTGCAGCATCCCCATGGTCACAAGATCAACATTTGGACCCTTGGCAACTGGCATGTATTTATGGCATATGATTTATGCAGTGTCTCGGAGTTATGTAATCCCCTTTTGCAAACTTTTGGCAAGTAAATTCAACGTAGAAGTCAGATTCACTTCACAACCATGTTACTAACTTAACAACTGCAACGTTTCAGTTATCAACTATGGCAAGAAAGGTTGCACAATGGGGCAAAACTCACTTAACAATGGCACTGCAAAGCAAGGGGAATTTTAGTCGCAAGTCGCAAACTACCTGTAAGAATAGAATAGAATAGAATAGAATAGAATAGAATAGAATAGAATTTCTTTATTGGCCAAGTGTGGTAGGACACACAAGGAATTTGTCTTGGTGCAAATGCTCTCAGTATACATAAAAGAAAAGATACATTCATCAAGCATCAAGAATCATCAGGTACAACACTTAATAATAGTCATAGGGTACAATAAGCAACCAAATCATACTAGGAAACAGTCAATATAGATCGTAAGGATACAAGTGACAAAGTTTCAGTCATACAGTCACAAGTGGGAGGGGATGGGTGATAGGAACGATGAGAAGATTAACAGTAATAGTAGTGCAGACTTTGTAAATAGTTGGACAGTGTTGAGGGAATTATTTGTTTAACAGAGTGATGGCGTTTGGGAAAAAAATATCCATGTGTCTAGTTGTTCTGGTGTGCAGGGCTCTATAGTGTTGTTTTGAGGGAAGGAGTTGAAACAGTTTATGTCCAAGATGTGAGGGGTCTGTAAATATTTTCACAGCCCCCGTGTAGTATACAGGTCCTCCATGGAAGGCAGGTTGGTAGTAATTGTTTTTTTCTGCAGTCCTAATTACTCTCTGAAGTCTGTGCCTGTCTTGTTGGGTTGCAGAACCAAACCAGACAGTTATAGAGGTGCAGATGACAAGGGAGATCAAATAACAGGCAAGATCTCCCTTCACCATCTTGATCACTTCACCATCTTGCGTCTGGGCAAGTTTCTTAGCATCCGCCCAGACGTGTGGCTGAATCCCGAGGCATCTAATTTACGAAACTTCCTCCTCTAGGCAGCCTATGTGGATCTCCTGGTGGTCTCCCTTTCAAGCACCAACCCAAGCCAACCCAATGGGTCAAAGGCTGTCAACCAACGAGGCCAGGGAAGGCATCCAAATTTCAAGGAGTGCATAGGTTTGACCCTATTATCCCACCCCACCCCAAGAGGGGAAGGGTGGCGAGTTCAAATCCATCCACCTCCAGTAGGGCTAAGCGCCCTTCTCCCCCAAAGATCCGGGTGGAGGTGAAAGGCTCCCTTGAGGAATCCCCATCGCCATACTTCCCGCCCCACAGGACACCACACTGACCTTTGCCCCACAGCAGCGTCCCTTGCAGCTTCAGCATCGGTTCACCCCGCTGCCCTCTACATCTTACCGCCCGGCCGGGAGAGCCCGCATGGCGAACCGCCCCCTACTGCGCACGCGCGGCGCTCTGCGCACGTGAAGAGGACTCGTCTCTGTGGTTCCTCTCGCCACCCAATGGGCCCTCCGCTCGAGAGGGCCGGGGATAGGATTGGAAACGACCAATCCTCGGAGGCACGGCGAGGACCTAGAGATAAGAAAGGAAGAAAAAATAAGAGAGGGCTGTTGCTGGCAAGCCTCGGCGATCCATCGCGAGGTTCATATGCAGCTTTCCCCCTCTCCTTTTCGTATCGTTTCGTATCAGAGCCTTTTACCGCGAATAAAGGAGTCATATGAATTATAAGCAGTTTAAAAAAATCATTATAAATCATAAGGAGTTAATTAAATGGGATTTTGTAGAAGTTTCTTTTTTTTAATTGTATTGTTTTTAAGACAAACATAGACAAACAAAACATAAAAACATCAATCCATCTTCCATATATATATACATATACATATACCTATACATATACATATACACATACACATACACATACATATACATATACATACAATGTGTCGGTTGGTTTACAAATTGTTTTGTGCTTCCATTTCGTAGACTTCAGTTACAATTACATTGTATATATTCTCATATTTTCAATCAAATATTAAATACATTAATATCGTTAATCAATCATTTGACTATACTATTGTTCATTCGAGTTTTATGAAATAATCCATATTTTACTTAATTTGTTTTATGACACTTCATATTATCATCTCAAATCTATCCTACAATCATTTTGTAGATATAATAAGAAAAGAATACATCTTTATATATTTATTATTTTCTAAAAGTCTACATATTTCATTACCATGTTTTATTGTCTAACCATTGATAGAATAGATCCCACATTTTATAAAATTGTTTATCATCTTGTTCTCTGATTTCAAATGTCAATCCACTCATTTCAGCACGTTCCAATATTTTCTCAATAATTTCCTCCTGTGATGGTATTTTGGACTTAATGGACTTAACTCAGCTGTTAAAAGAAGGAAAACTTTCCATAAATTAGAGAAATTAAAAATTGATATAATCTGTCTACAAGAAGTACATATTAAAAAGCAACATGAACAACTATTGATACAGCCAAAATTAGGGAAAATATTTACTTCTTTGACACAATGCAAGAAAAGAGGAGTGGTGTTATACATTAAAGATATTATCCCAGCGAAATTGATCTATACCGATGATGATGGAAGATTACTAATGGTGAAAATAATGGACAATAATATGAAAAACACTCCTGATTGCACTCTATGCCCCGAATGACAATCAAGAAGAATTTTATAGAAAACTACATATGAAAATAATCAAACTGGACTATGCTAATATAGTTATGATGGGAGACTTTAATGGAATTGTAGACTATAAATTGGACTATACAACACAGAAAACAACAAAGCAAAACAGAAAGACTCTCCCTAAATCTTTTTTTTAAATGATAGATGAAATAAATTTAAAAGATACTTGGAGACAAAGAAATGCTAAGACTAAACAATACACCTTCTATTCAAACAGACATTTATCATGGTCCAGAATAGATATGATATGGATGTCAACAGAATTGTTAGCTAATATCCAAGAAATAAATATTGAAACAAGTACTTGGGCAGATCACAATCCAATGACAATTAAATGGAAAGGACAAAGAAGAAGATCTAGATGGACGTTAAATAATACTATATTAAAGGAAAAAGATTTCATACAGAGGGTGGAGAAAGAACTGGCTTTTTTCTTTAGAGAAAATAAAAAAGACACATCAATGCAGAATGTATGGGATACAATGAAGGTATATGCCAGAGGCTTGATAATAGACTATACAAGGAAAAGAAATACCACAAAAAGACTAGCCTCTAAGACATTAGAGGATGAGTATAAAGGACTTGAAAAAGAGCTACAGAAAATGCCACAGAAAAAGGACATTAAGTTAAAAATGGATATAATTAAACATAAAATGGGACTAATGGAAAAAGAAGAACTAGCACAGAAAATCAGAGGTGCGAAACAGAACTATTTTGAAGATGCAAATAAACCAGGTAGATGGTTAGCATATAAATTGAGAAAGGAGAAAGAATCAAGGAAAATATTGCAATTAATAGATGATCAAGGCCAAGTTTGCTATGGAAGTAAAGAGAAGAAGGAAATCATTCGAGACTATTATGGGAAACTATGCACACAAGAGAATATTGACGAGGAAAGAGTTAAACAGTACTTACAGAATGCTAATCTACCCCAGATACCTAAAGAGATTGAAACAATGTTAGAAAGCAATATAACCATGATGGAGTTAACTGAAGCACTTAAGAAGCAAAATAATGGAAAGGCACCAGGCCCAGATGGACTTCCGGAAGAATTTTATAAAACACTACAAGAATAGTTGAACCTTCCATTGCTCGAAGTTATGAATGAAGTTATGTTAAAGAAGAAGATACCCAAATCATGGTTAGAAGCTTATATTACACTTGTCCCAAAAGAGGAGGCCCGATCCATTACAAATCAAGAACTATAGACCTATTTCCTTACTAAATGCAGATTATAAAATGTTTGCTTCAATATTGGCAGAAAGACTTAAAAAATACCTAAACAATTTTATCTACCCTGATCAAAATGGATTTCTGCCAAAGAGACAAATTAAAGACAATATGAGAGTAATCTTGGACACTTTGGAATACTACGAGGCACACCCTGAGAAACAAATGGCTTTGATATTTTTAGATGCACAGAAGGCATTTGATAATGTGAATTGGCGATTCATGTTATTACAGCTGAAACAGATGAGCAATAGAAGCTATATATCATAAGCAGAGGGCAAAGGTAATGATAGAGGGAGAACTGACAGACTCTATTGATATAAGAAAAGGAACAAGACAAGGGTGCCCACTATCACCTTTGTTGTTTGTGTTAACCTTGGAAGTGTTAAATAGAAATATTAGAGAAGTAAAGGATATAAAAGGGATGAAAATTAAAAAGGAAGAATTTAAGTTGCAAGCATTCGCAGATGATCTGGTTTTCATTTTAGAAGACCCACTAGAAACAGCATCAAAATTGATAGAAAAGATAGAGGCATATGGAAAGATGGCTGGTTTGAAAATAAATAAAGACAAAACAAAGATTTTGACAAAGAATATGCTATCAAGACAAAAGGAAGAACTGGCGGATGTATTGAAAATCCAGGTCACGAGTAAGATCAAGTACTTGGGGATACATTTGACAGCAAGATGTAGTACACTAAAAGAGAATAACTATATTAAACTTAAACAGCAGATAGCGCTAGATTTGGCGAAATGGGAAAATTTACAACTGTCATTAATAGGGAGAATATCAACAGTCAAGATGAATATATTACCCAGAATTTTATATTTGTTTCAAACAATTCCAGTTAGGCTTGGAAAAGATTATTTTGAAGATTTAAATAAAATTGTGTTGAAATATATATGGCAAGGTAAGAAAGCGAGAATAAAGTTAAAACTTTTGCAAGATGCCACAATAAGAGAAGGATTTGGTTTGCCTAATTGGTAGTTGTATTACCAAGCTACAAATTTGATGTGGGTTAAGGAATGGATAACATTAAGAAATACTAGATTGCTGACATTAGAAGGACATGATCTGTTGTTGGGGTGGCATGCTTTTTTATGGTATAAAGGAACTAAAACACAGGAGTATTTTAGAAGACATTATATACAGGAGTCTCTGTGGTTAAACTGGGAGAAGACTAAAAGGCAATGTTATTTGAAAATTCCAGTCTGGCTATCGACTATTGAAGCATTTTCTTATCCTATAATATATAAAAAGGAACAAACAGTTAGATATGGTGAAATATTGAATGAAAGGGGTGAACTTAAATCTATGCAAAAATTAGAGGAACAAGGTATAAAGATGAATTGCACAAATCATATGCGCAAATACATTCAAGGTATGATAAAGATTCTAAAACAGAAGGTTTCTATGATAAACTGACTGACTTAGATAAGATTTTGACAGGTACTGATGAAAAGGTGATTAAAAAATTGTATGGATATTTACTAGAAATTAAACTAGAAGAACAAGTTAAAGAAACTATGATTGCTTGGGGGAAGAATTTTGGATATGGGATTGATCTGGAGAAATGGCAAAAATTGTGGTCTCAAAATTATAAAATGACAATGTCAACAGCATATAAAGAAAATTGGTATAAGATGTTTTACAGGTGGAATTTTCCCCCAACAAGAATAGCAAGAATGTTCAAGAACAAATCTGAAAAATGTTGGAAATGTCATCAGATACCATATGTGGTGGACTTGTGCGGATGCCAAAAAATATTGGACTAAAATCCACACGTGGTTAGAAAAAATGATAAAAAAGCATATAGACTTGAAACCAGAGATATTTTTATTGGGAATTTTACCTGAAATATATAGTAAAGAATTGAAATATCTGATTGTAAATGTATTAACAGTGGCTAAGATTGTATTTGCCAAAAACTGGAAAAAAAAGAACATTTTAATAGGGTTTCGAAAGTGTAAATAAATTGGTAGCCTACAAATATCTTATTTGTTAAATTTATACAGCTGTGAGTCTGGCAGCTATTATTTATTTATTAAATTTATATGCTGCCCATCTGGCTATCAAGTACTCTAGGCTACAAGATAAGAAAAAGAGAATGGAAATCATTAATACGTTAAAATGATAAATATAGAAGCAATACAAAGTCAACCACAAAAATTGAAAAGAAACTAAAAAGTTCAACCACTTCCCTTTAAAATATTTTTTCCAAATGTATCCACTCTTATTTTTACAAATAATTCAAGGGGGCAAACAGATTCAATACACCTTCCTCATTTTCCTCACTACAACAACTGTGTGTGGTGGTTTGGCTGAGAGAGGGACTGGCCCAAAGTCACCCAGCCAGCTTTCATGACTAAGGTGGCATTTGAATTCAAACTCTCAGACTTTCCAGCCTGGTGCCTTAAATACTAGAACAAACTGGTTGCCAATTCTCCTGATGATCCTCCCAATCCTATGTATTAGTACTATGGAATAAAAAGCAGGGAATCTTATATGTATCTTTTTCCTCCTCTTTGGATGTGGATTTGGTTCTATATTCAGTTTTTGTTCTGTATTTCCATTTCTGTTCACCTTTTGTGGAATGCTGTTTCTAAAGAAATATGTTCATTATCTAGCCCTTTTAGTTTAAGTTTAAAATATCTTTGGCCAATTGATCACCTGCAGAACAGAGGTTAGGATGGTATGGCCTGTGAAATTAATCTTACTTTAGCCATGGTGGTGCAGTGGTTAGACTGCAGTATAGCAGGCTGATTCTGCCCACAACCAGCAGTTCGATCCTCACCAGCTCAAGGTTGACTTAGCTTTCTATCCTTCCAAGGTTAGTAAAATGAGGACCCAGATTGTTGGGAGCAATATGCTGACTCTGTAACGGCCTAGAGAGAGCTGTAAAATACCGTGGAAAGTCAGCACCCACTCACCCACCCTCCAAGAGAATGAAATATTTTGGGGAATATTAAAAAGGCAGAATAGAATATTTCCCCTAAAGAGAAATGGGATTTTTTTTTTTTGAAGGAGACAAACCAGCACTAGTCTTCCTGCCCCAAGCAGAAACTGAGGAAGCCAGCTTTTAGAAATGCAGATTTGGTAATCCATTCAGAAAGACTGGGGCAAGACAGAAACTCCAGATAAGCAACACAATTAGGCAAGACAAAGTTAGCTCTGACACCTAGGATTTGCCTGTTGGAAAATATGTCCATTTGGGTTCAGTTCCAAGTGGGAAGAAAGACACTGGAAACATGGAGGCTGCTTGGAAGGATGATTTAATGGCAAAGTAGAACCACCAAACACGTGTGATTGTGGGTAGATGACCGTATGTAGTGGAGATATATACCCTCTTGGGTCTTGCAAGAAATGTATCCTATTGGTTGTCAGACTCCCAGGGGGCTATGTGGGAGTCCAGCTAACCTTGTAAGCTGTCTATGTCCCAGGGTTGGTTGAATCTTGCTGGGTGATGACCTAATGAAGAGGGTTGGGTTCTGAAAGGGTGTTGGGCAATTCCTATTATGGCTTAATGGCTTGGGTCTTGAGTGAGGGCTAATCTTATCACCCTGGAGCTGAAGGCCTTTTGTCTTGTAGATAGGATGGTCCAGTCTTCCTGGGCCTATTAACAAAGGTGGGGAATGTTTTCCAAGAGCATGTTTCTCCTTTTCTCATCCAGGGAGGTATAATATTCTGCCTTTTTAATATTTCCTAGACCTAGAATATTTAATTCTTCTAGGAGAGAGGCTAACTTTCTACATGCCTGTAGAGACAGCCATGACTCCCCACACAACCCCATAGGAATCCAGAATCCACCCACTCTCAGCTCCATTTTGTCACTTGTCCCACAATCATATGCTTTTGGTGGTTCTGTTCATCAATAAACCAACTTTCTTTCCAACCTGCCTCCATTTCATTCCCAGCTTGGACCTGGAATTTTTCTTCCTACAGTACTATGGGAAGGTATATAAGTTTATATAAGCCTAAGTGCTGTTGCTATTTTGTTTTAATAAGACTGCTAATTGAATGACTTTGGGCAATCTTGATGATTAACAAGTATGATGTACACAAGTACAATTAAAATAAGAATAAAGAAGCCTCTAAATCATGCTCAGAAAATACACTGAACTTCTGGGAAGGTACTATACGCACCTTGGCTCCAGGTGTTCATTTATTCTCATATCCAAACATTTTTGGCCAAGCAGATAGGGTGTAAAAAAAAAGTGCTGAGTCGTGGAGGGAGGAGAGAGAGAAAAAACAGACAGAAATGGAGAGACAAAGAGAGAGAGAGAGAGAGAGAGAGAGAGAGAGAGAGAGAGAGAGATTTTTACTACTTTGCTGCCATCTGGTGGATGACAACATTTTGGCAGCAGTTTGATAATTTAAACGTGCTCCACCTGCCTAACGGCTGGACCAAAGCAGTTGGGATGCAGTTCTTTCGGATTAGCTCGCTGAGCTGCCAATCACGGTAGGCCTCAGCCAATTGACAACCGTGTTCGAAGAAGCCAGCTAAAGAGCCGGCACTCAGCCATTTGTTGCGACACCTAACCCTGCCCTCCAGCGGCCTTCCATTGGACAAAGCCTTTTAGAGAGGCGTTCTCGAGCTGTGGGGCTGGGCGGGGCCAACGAGGAGGAGCCATTTTGTGATTGGCCCTGGAGGAGAGGAGGAGGGGTGCGAAGGGCAGATTAAAGGAGGAGCGGAGAGACCTGCCGCTGAGATGAGTTTGCGGCGTTTTGCTTCTAGGACGCTTCTTTGTGGGTTCTTGGTAGGGCGCGGCCTCACAAGAGTGATGGTAAGTTGCCAGCGGGATTGGGTCTCTTATCGGGGACGCTCCCTAGTCATTGGCAGTGTTCTCTATGGTCGGACCATAGAGCGGTCGCCCTGAAGGGCTACGTTGGGTCTCCCTGGAGGACCCATAAAATCTCCTTTTTTAAAGCCCCTGGGAGGATTTTCCTCTAATCCCTATTGAGGTGGTCGCTTTTACAACTTCTTTTCCAACGAACATAATTTCCCCGAAACATTAGGGTAGGACGAGGCTGGGGGCCAGCAAGGTGGCATGTGGATGTAGGGGAAAGTGTTTCCCTGGGGTGCCATGAATTTTTATTGATTTTTATTACGATACTGTGGGTTTGGGGGTTGTTTTTATTGTTTTGGGATACCTGGGGTGGCTGTTACACAAGGGGGGTTATCCAAGTCTTGTAATGTAAATAAGATAAAATTTAATGTAGCTGAGGTCTTCCTTGCTGATGAATGGAACCATAATTCCCAAGAACTCTTTGAAAATGGGGCAGAAACCACCTTCTTAACCATAATACTTTGGGTGGGCAGGTAGTCCTCGACGTACGACCACAATTGAGCCCAAAATTTGTTAAGTGAGACATTTGCTCAATGAGTGTTGCCCCATTTTATGACCTTTGGTGCCCTGGTTAAGTGACTTGTCAAAAGCTTGCAAAAGGGATCACGTGACCTTGGGACACAGCAATGGTCATAAGCGTGAACCAATTGCCAAGCATCTGATCGTGGGGCTGCTACAAAGTGTGAAGAATAGTCACTTTTTTCAGTGTAGTTGTAACTTTGGTCACTAGATAAACTGCTGTAAGTCAAGGACTTGCCTGTTTTTGGGCTTCAGGGTTACTGCTTTTTTAAAGTTGCTTGCCTGCCCCAACTGGGGCAAAGTAATGCTTTTAGGGTGTACATTTCATGACAGTATAGAAGGATCATGAAACAGAAAGCTAATCTTTCCCAGAACGTTGTAATTTTAAATGGATGTCTTCAGATGCCTTTCAGAGATAAAATGAGTCTCTTAATTGTTTATCTTAAAACTGTGATCTGGGGTTGTTGGAGCTGCTCCTTGGAGAACAGTTCTTAGATGAAAAAACAACTGCAGTTGAGAGCTGCAGTTGGGCCCTTGGGGTAGAATAAGGTAAATTACATGTGAGTAAAATACATTTAAAGATGTTTTAACAGTTTGGGCAAGTTGTTTTTTAAATTTTAGTTAGGGACAAGCGCCAAAAAGACAGAATCTACACAGCCTCCATTCAGAGTCAGTGTCCCGTAACAGACTGCCTTTCATGCCTTATTTTATTAAACAATTCATCAACACTGCAAGTCATCAAGTAATTCTAGGAGAAGTCCCTGAGTGACTGGGTGGCCATAGAAATTCTCTTAAATAAAAATAAAATAGTACAGATTAAAATAGAATGTCCCAAAGGTGTTTTTCCAAAAGGCAATTCATTTTCTTTGAAAATGTTTTGTTTCTCATTCAAGAAGTTCTGAAGAAACTTCTTGGACGAGAAGCAAAATGTTTTCAATTAACCCCCCAAACAAGTCCAGTTGCCTTTTGAGTCAACTATGACCCGAATGATCCAGAATCGTCACAGATAATTAAAACTACAAAAGTACAAAGAAGTAGATGTGTGTCAATCCTCATTGCTTTGCCCCTAAGGCTAGTTAGATAAACCAAGGACTTTACAACTCTTGTGAAGCTTACAAGGACACTACAGACTGGGGTGGGGATATTCTTGGACTGAAATGCCTAAAGAGCCTGCCTATTCCACATCTTTGTCCCTTTGTAAGATAGAAAAACTTTCTGAAAAGCTTTGTGTCTTCTCCATTGACAGCCTGGTTCTGTATACCAAACTCTATTGTTTCTTTACTATAATGGATTTTACACCCCAAAATTAGAGCGTCTGAATTTGGAAACAGTCTGAGCTAGTTACCCTGTGATGTCTATAAATATTGCTATATAGCTACAAGTTGATAAGAATCTGTTCTGAAACTTCCCTGAGCTGCTAACTTCCAGGTGGAAGCAATTAAACGTTGCTTTCAGTACTCAAAAGCAAGCCACTGTTACTCAAGGCTGCCTTTGGTGAAAACTTACAAGCAATGAAAAAAAAAATTATCTGCAGCTTGGGGTTGAACTGTGGGGTCCTTGGTGCTGTCTGAGTTTAGTGGCTTGCTTGCAGATGCTTCATTACCCAACTGGGTAACATCATAAGTGCTAGTAGGGAGTGGGGTTTGCTCTCAATTTATAGCGGCTTGTCCTGTCAATGTTAACTAGTTACTCAACTAGTTAACATGCAAGTGAGTATGGGGGATTTGCTCCCCATGTTGGTGGGGGTGGGTTTTTCCTTAGTTGGTCCTTAACTTGGAGAATGCCAAGTTAAATTGCATTTTTACACCATTCAAAAGAGATCCTTAAAAACCCTGAAAAGAACAACAACAAAAAAAAAAAGACTAGAGAACAAAAAGCCAGTACCCAGATAAGCAGGGTTTAACTCCGAACAAACAATGGGGTAGAAAGCAATAATTTAATCAGCCAAGCTCAGAGTCCACCCAGCATTCCACTTAACACAATTAAGTTGTTGCTTTGTTCCACCTTAAACAGTAGAACTACACAAAAGCGGCTTTTGGGGCCAGGATTATATCCTCCTCCTATGTGGTTATTGGGAAAGATTGTGGTTCTGCCAGAAGAGGCCAAATGCTGAAGAGTTGCAGCCATGGTATATTTGGGGGAAGGGGGGGGGAGGGGGGAGGGTTATTTGGAGAAGGGAAAATGTCAGCAATGTTCCTGCCAAGATTAAAGCAAGACTTTTTCAGGAATATTTCTAGCCTTCCTTTTGATGGTCAACGTGAAGCTCTGAGTTAAATAAACATTAAATGTAATTGGGATTTCAGGTTTTATGCTCAGGTAAAGCAAGCAATTTTTTTTTCATATTCTGACCATCCTCCCAGCTGGGGAAAATCCCAGCATTTCCAAATAGGACAAATTAAAAGCCAAATGGCCATTATGGCTAATAGGTGTAATTATGTATTTTTTTAAAAAAAAATTGCTTCGTATTACAGTTTGTAGAAGTGTGTATACAGGTAGTTGTCAACTTACAACTACCGTGTTTCTCATATAATAAGGCCGGGTCTTATTTTTTCTTTTTGAGCCCCGAAAAAATGGCTAGGGCGTCTTTTCGGGGGTGACTTAATTCCCCCCCCTTGCATCTTTGGGTGGGCGGGCAGCGACGGCTTGGATGTTGACCTCGGCGTTGGTGGGGCACTTCGTATCGGGGTCAACGCAGGCAGCACTATATCCAGGTGTGCAACAAAAGTACTTCCTAATGGCAAGCCCCCCCACCATTCCCCCCCATTTCGCATGTTTTAATATAGGCCTTAATTTGGGGGAGGGGCTTAATTTCATTTCATGCCTATAAAACATGCTGGGACTTCCTATTGGGGGAGGCCGTATTGTTGGAGAAACAGGGTATTTGTTTAGTAACCATTTCAAAATACAACTGCACAGAAAAAAGGATTTGTGATCATTTTTTCACACGGCCATTACAGCATCCCATAGTTGTATGAATTAGGATGCAAAAATCAGGATGCTGGGCATCTGGTATGTATGTATTTGCTGTGTCCCAGGATCATGTGATCCCCATTTGCCACCTTCTGACAAGCAAAGTGAACTGGAAGCCAAATTCATTTAACCGTGTGACTCACTTAACAACTGCAGTTATTCACTTAACAGTGACAAGAAAGGTCGTAAAATGGGGCAAGGTTCACTTAACTGCCTCACTTAGCAACAGAAATTTTGGGTTTGATTGTGTCATAAGTTGAGGACTCCCTGTCCTGTGAGCTGAGTACAGTATCTGGCCCTTCTGCTTCTCTTGTTCCTTTGATGGTTTTGCTAGTTAAGATGATGAAAGCTTTTCTGAGCAGTTCTTATTGTTTAAAGCTTTTGAATCTGTTCCCAGGAAAAACAGAAATCCAAGCCAACCTGCTTTTCTTTAAAAGTCCAGGAAAAATAAAGCAACTTCTGGATGAGAAATACATGGGTGTACCCCTTTTTTCCCTCTCTTTTAGGTGCAGTATATTTATTTCCTTCTGGGCAAAGGCCAAAATCTGGTTTTGATGAAAGGTTGAATGTGTGAAAGCAACCTCACCTTCTCCCTTACTCTTTTGCCTGCAATGCAGAAATGCATTGCATCAAAAAATGCAAAGCCATCATCTACCTTCAACCTAATTTTTTTCTCTGGAGGCCAGTGGGAAGAGGTGAACCAATCACCCATGTAGGACATCTGTCACGTTTGACCTCATTTATCGTGGATTGATAAATTTGGGCTGTAAAAATGCAATCCAAAGTCTGCTTCTGGCGCAATCCATTGTTCTCTGTCCCCCTTTGTGCTGCTAATTGCATCATAATTGGAGGCTCGTGAAACGGATTTGCTTTTGCCTGGGAGGGCAATGTCTCAGCTCATGTGATTGTGATGAGAAAGCAGGCACAGAGTAAAGGGGTGGGAAGGGAATAACTTGCATTTCTGCTTCATATTTCTGAGGGTTAGGATCCAGTAGTGGAGCCCAAGCGATAGGAAATCCTGAGTAGGAAGCATTTTTTAAATAGCATCAGAAATCCCCTTATTTCTAGTCAAAAGTTTTGTGTGCTTTGCACACAACGTAGCTTTCTGGTCTTTAAGTCCCATGGCCCAGGAAAAGAACGGGTAATCTTCAACATACTGTTCTGACCAAGGCTTCCAAGACCGTAATTATGCACACGCTTATTTTAAAAACAAGTCTTGTTTTATTGCAACACTGGGTATTTATTCATTCCCAGCTGGTAATCTCAAACAGTCTCTCGAGATAAGCACCCACCTTTCCTGTGAAGTGCTGCCAATAACAGAATTGTCAAAACAACTAGAGCAAAATCCAACCATAGTACAAAGAGCTTCAAGAATGACTCTGAACCGATCGAACAACTTTGCTTGCTGCTTCTTTGCCTGTCCTCTATACCAGGGGTCCCCAACCGCCGGTCCGCGGACCGGTACCGGTCCGTGGAACAAGTCTTACCGGGCCGCTGGTTGCTGGGCGCCGCCATCTTTTTTTGGTAAAAAAGTGCTTCCGGTGAGCTTTTCCGGGTAGAAAGCCATTTCTACCCGAAAAAGCTCATCGGAAGCGCTGGCGCCGCCATCTTTTTTGATGAAAAAGTGCTTCCGGTGAGGTCACCGGAAGCACTTTTTCGTCAAAAAAAGATGGCGGCGCCCAGCTGATGCAGGTACCGGGCCGCGGCGCCCAGCTGATACCGGTACCGGGCCGCGGCGTCAAAAAGGTTGGGGATCCCTGCTCTATACCTTATGGGAGGGGCAGTCACCTCCCAGCCTTACTCCCAAGTTGCTCCTTTTTTTGTGTGTGTCAGCTGCTCTTGCCTTCTAGCAGCTCTGCACACACGCGCACTGGGAACAGGCTCCCCTTGGTCCTCTGCCTCGCTGCTGCCAGGCTCCAGAAGCTCTGGAGGCAGCACCCCACTCCCAGATGGCCTTGGTCCCATCTCTGCATTGGACACAGGATCCTTATCTGAGTCCTCCCCAGACTGATCCCCGTTCTTCCCCACTGTCCGATTCCACTGCCATCTGCACAGGCTGCCGGCGAACCACAACACCTATGACCACAATTGTGGCCAAAAATTTCTGTTGCTAAATGAGGTAGTTGAATGTGTTTTGCCCCATTTTATGACCTTTCTTGCTAACATCGTTAGGAGAATTGCTGTAGTTTTTAAGTTAGTAACACGGTGGTTAAGCGAATCTGTTTTTTTCCATTGACTTTGCTTGTCAGAAGGTCGTGAAAGCGTATCACATGACCTCAGGACAGTGCAACTGTTGTAAATGTGAATCAGTTGGCAAGCATCTGAATTTTGATCACATGACTATGGGGGTGCTACAATGGTTATAAGTGTGAAAAATGGTCATAAGTCAGTTTTTTTTAGTGCTGTTGGAGCTGCAAACAGTCATTAAATGAACTGTTGTAAGTCAAGGATGACTGGTGTATGAAAGGATAAAATCCAGATTCAAAATGGATGCTTTGTTTAGCAGCCATTACTGGATAAGTAAAGATTTCTTATCAATACGGTTCTCTCTGGAGTCCCCTTACAACGTGCTCAGCCAGGGGAAGGCCAGCCTGGTGCCGTTCAGATGTTTTTGACCTGCATTTCCCATAATCCCTGGTCACTGATCCTGCTGGCTGGAACAGATGGAGCCAAGCTTCAAAACTTGCAAAGAAAGGCTTCCTTCCCACTCCTAAGGCATAATATGGCTTGTTTGTTTTAGAGTATGAACCTGGTTGTATTTTGCAAATCTAGGCTTTGTGGGCGTGGAAAATTAACATCTTTTATTCCGCATTAGATTAGATTAACAGAGTTGAAAGGGACCTTGTAGAACATCTAGTCCAACCCCACCCCACCCCCGCCCAAGCAGGATTTGCATTACACCATTTCTGACAAATGGCAGTCCAATCTCTTCTTGAAAGCCTCCAGTGATGAAGATCCCACAACTTCTGAAGGCAACTTCTGTTCCATGGATTGATTGTTCTCACTGTCAGAAAATTTCTCCTTATTTCCAGGTTCAATCTCTCCTTGATCAGTTTCCATCTATTGTTCCTTGTCTGGCCTTCAGGTGCCTTGGAAAATAGTTTGACACACACACCCCATGGCAGCCCCTCAAATGTTGGAACACTGCTATCATGTCTCCCCTGGTCCTTCTCTTCACCTGGGGGTTGCCGACCTTTTGGACCTCAGGCACCACCAAACTCCCAATTTTAAATCCCGCAGACCACTAATATGAATTTTGACAGTGGCTTGCTGACGTTTTCCCGGGGTCTCAATACAAAGCAGCAGGGACCCTGGGAAAATCCCAAAAGTCTGCAGGAAAGTTCCCCACCACATTTTCCTAACCGGTCGTTCATTCTTTATTTGGGATCGCAGGATACTGTCTCCAGCTCCGTTCTCAGGCGGGGAGAGAGACTTTTGGCTTCATGCAAGAGAAGCAGCAGAAGTCTTTCTTTCTCTCCCCCAAACTCCTCCAGAAATGAGTCTTTATGAGACTTGTGCTGGCGCAGCTTCTTGGAGCAAGGATGCCTTGCAGGGTCCCAAAGACTCATTTCTGGTGGAGTTTGGGCGAGAGAAAGACTTGCTGCTTTCCCCTTCCGCCCTTTCCCCCCTCCCCTCACTACCTCGTGGTGTTCGCAGTACAAGTGACGCAAGCCTTGTGTTCCCACAGGCCACGTGGGTGGCACAGCCTTGTGTTCCCGTGCGGCCTGGATTAATTGCTTTGGTGGCGACATTTCTCTGCGGACCACCAAAATTTTCTCGTGGACCACCAGTGGTCCCTGGCCCACTGGTTGGCGACCACTGCACTAGACTAGCCATGCCCAGTTCCTGCAACCGTTCTTCATATGTTTTAGCCTCCAGTCCCCCCTGGTTGCTCTTCTCTACACTTTTTCCAGAATCTCTACATCATTTTTATAGTGTGGTGACCAAAACGGGATGCAGTGTGGTCTTACTAAGGCTTTATATAGTGATATTAGTACCTCACTTGACCTTGATCTCTCTGTTAATGCAATTTAGGATTGCATCGACTTTTTTGGCTGCTGCTGCACATTGCTGGCTCAACCAACTTGTAGCTAATTGCAGCATATGACCTAGATCACAGCTTATAAATTTCAATCAAAGTTCTGGAACCTTCTCCAACCTGGTGCCCTGATGATGTTACCTAGTTGGGTAATGAAACGTCTGCAAAAAAACAGTCAAGCTCATAGAGCAAGCGCCAAGAAGTCTCATTTCAACCCTGAGCTACAAATATGCTCCTTTATCAATTGCTAGAATCCCTGGGATCTAAGCAAGATGAAAACAAGGATTAACTAATATAAAATAACCTTTATTGTCAGTTTTTACTGTGAGCACACTGGCACACATTAAAAATGAAATTCTGTTGCCTGTTCTCAAAACAAAGTATATATCTACTCATACACATACATAACACACACATTCACATACTATATACGTACACATGTATATATACAGGTAATCCACTTACAACAGTTCATTCAGAGTTAACCATGGCACTGAAAAAGTGACTGATGACCGCATTTCACAGTTACAATCTTTGCAGCACCCCCACGATCTCGTGATCAAAATTCAACTGTGGCAAGTAATGTTGTAAAATAGGACAAAAGTCACTTAGCAAATTCTCACTTAACATAAATTTTGGGCTCAATTGTGATCATGAATCGAGGACTATCTGTATACCTACACCCATATATAGAGATACCAATGCCGAGAGAGAGAGAGATAATACAGAGATGATGATATAGAGATATCTATGTATCTCTGTGTGTGTGTGTATCACTGTCCATTTTGAATACACAGCTGAAAGAGGAAACTTGAGTTCACAAGGCCAATGCTATATGGAACAAAAACTGGCTGAATTTAGAAGTTCTGCTTCGGGTATCACGAAACTTCCTCCCACGAGGTAACAAGGAAAACAGGTTGTGAAGAGGATATGTGGCATAGTAGCAGCTGTGTGGCAGTGGCTTTTTGTTGTTGTCGGGCAATAACTTTCCACTTCAAACAGCAACGTAAAATCCTGGCCGGGAGTTTGTAGGAAGAGAGCTGAGTCTTAGTGTGGCAGGCCAAAATCCGTGGCAACAAAGGTTTTATTTTTTTTATTTTATTCCAAGGGCTTTCTAGGATGCCATTATATTGTAGAAAGTTAGCATCCACCCCTCTCCTAGAAGAATGAAATATTCTAGGAAAGATTAAAAAGGCAGAATATTACATTTCCCTGGATGAGAAAAGGAGAGGCAGGTCTTTCCCTGCAGCTTCCTGCTCCTCCAGGGTGATGGGATCAGGCCATGATAGGATTGGCCCTCTACCCATCTCACCACAGGGCACCTGGGAAGATTGCACCACCCAGCCAGATTCAACCAAGCTACAGCCCTGGCTTGGCCCCAGGGGAGTCTGACAACCAACGGGGACACGTTTCTTGCCACAGGAACAGGAAGCAAATCCAAAGCCCAGAGAGGGCATAAAACCAAAGGGATTCTCCGCACGCCTTCCCTTTTTCTCTCAGGAGCTCCAAGGCATGTCATGGTCCTGCCCACCATTAAACCTTCTTTCCAAGCAACTGCCATGAATCCAGTGTCTTTTTTCCCCCACTCGGAACTGAACCCAGAAGGATATTTCTTCCAACATCATGAAATGAGTGGCTTAACGGAGGCCGAATTTAAATTTGGCAGAGAGGGAAGGGAAGGACACAGAGGCATGTTATGTGGGAGGCAGATAGCAGGCGCCCTGTCGATAAGCACCCAATCTGCATTAAAATCTAGTTAGGCTTGTTGAGGCCTTCTGAGATAACTTGGTTAGTTTAGAGCAGTGTTTCTCAACTTGATCAGTTTTTAAAAAATCTATGGACTTCCGCTTCCAAAATTCCCCAGACAAGAGTGTTGAAATCTTGACATCTTAAAATGGCTGAAGTCGTCAAACACTGGCTATAGTCTGCAAGGAGTCCTCAACCTACCACTGCAATTGGGACCAGGATTTCTGTTGCTGGTGTGTGTGTGTGTGTGTGTGTGTGTGTGTATGACCGACCGTGACTCACACGGTCATTAAGCGAATCCGGCCTCCCTCATTGACTTTGCTTGTCAGAAGGCATTTAAAAACCTTTCCTGCCGTAGTTGCTAAGTGGATCACTGCACTTGTTAAGTTAGCAACATGGTTATTAAGTGAATCTGGCTTCCCCAATGACTTATCTAGTCCGAAGGGGACCACATGACACACACACACACACCCAGAGACTCTTGACTGTCATAAATATGAGTCAGTTGCCAAGCATCTGAATTTTGATCATGTGACCGTGAGGATGCTTCAACGGTCATAAGTGTGAGGACTGGTTCTAAGTCACTTCTTTCTGTTGGAACTTTGGATGGTCACTGATTGAATGGTTGTAAATCAAGGACTTGCCTTGCCACAGATTAAACTTACATTATTAAAAACAAGACAGGAAGCACATGCCTTTTTGTAATCTTTGTTAGTTAGTGCTGCCATATGCCTCCTGATTTGGAGATACCCTGAAATCTGTGAGCTTGCTGAGGGGTTAATAAAATAATGATTAATCAGCTTGTTATATAGGTTATATCCTTGACTTACAGTCAGTCATTTAATGCAGGGGTCTCCAA